>CM063245.1:13055976-13250190 GCA_032158295.1 Pycnopodia helianthoides
TCTGTTAGGAAAAGCAGCCGGCAATATTAAATACTTGTAGGATTACAGCAGGTGTCTTTGGTGCAATAACTTAGTGTCTGTTAGGCCACAATTGTTTTTACTAAGATTTTGTATCAAATTTGAATGACTTGACTTTGGTACGCAATCACATTCTATCATTCACAAAGTTTTGAAAATTCCGACTCTGTATAAGTTTATTATTTGCATACGTCAGTCTGCCCAGCAACATTTTGAAGCGAGTTGTTTTTGTTAACTCTTGTCCTTTAGGGCAGACCAATGACAGCTATCGCTGTCGGAGCCGTCTTTTATTTCGAGGACTGGTACATATGCAATGGAAAATTATAAAAGTCATTGCTGGGTTCAAGAGGAACACTCATGTTTGTTTTTTTCCTTTTGAAGAATTAAAACAAAAACTTGTTTGTTCTTTAGGATGACACTTTGTTTGGACCATAAAAATCATTCATGCAAAATTACAATTTACAATTTTTTAAGGATATACATAGCCCAATACATCTTTCAAACTTCACAATAATTTTTGGAGGCAAATTTAAGAAAAATGGTTGGTCGCAACTTTGAATGTTTTGATTGAAAAATATGTATTACTGTCAAAATGTTTTAATTCTCCCCCTCCCCCCCCATTCTTTTTCGCCTTATGATCCCCAAATGAACTGATGTTAAATGATCTTGTGTCATGGGGGCTGAAGAACTTAAAACTTAAATTTTGTTTGGTTTTTAATTTAGAGGGGCTTCCCTAATTTTGTTTTGTTTTGTTTTGTTTTTTTGCTGGACGGACTCAAAGCAAACTTAACTCGACCGCAAATTTTTTCCCCACGGGCCCGCATGTGATGTGCACATTTTAAAAAGTGTGGGGGAAAACACAAAAGCGTTCGCAAACTTGCGTATTGAACAATTGTCATAGCCTAACTTTTGCCCTTAATGGTGGTACCAAATACCAATGAATTCCTGATTTAAGGATGTATTGTGTGAAAACTTCTTTTGCATCGTCGTCTTCGCAAATCAACAAGCAGTACATGTTCAACATTAATGAAAAAACAACGAAGCACCGCCATTACACTGTGCAACTACTTTTTGCTTGACTTGTGAACGTGTACCGAGTTGGAGTCTAGCCAAGCTTTCTCATGAATATGGATAATATATACCGCCAATCACAGCGGGCTGATAGATGGACTTTGGACCCTGTGGATTCACTGCATAAACATGTGGTTTTCTGTTTAGGTCTGGGTGTGGATTCCTGTGCTTAGTAGATAGTGGTAATGATGGTAAGCAAGCATCAAATCTACAATGATCGCGGCCATGTCAAAAGTCAAATGTATAAAAAAATAATTGGACATTTACAATTTTTAAACAATTTAGAACCATAGGACTATATGCTTTCCTCCCTGGATTGCATGTTCATGTCTTTTAAAGTAAAGTGTGATCTTTGACAAAACTTAAGGAAAAAGGACATGAAACCCTTTAGTAATTTAAACATGAAAGTGCGTTTATTAAAAATTACTCAAAACCAATGTTTTTGAAGAGCCTGCATGTCGCGAATCTGAAAAGGCCGTAGTCACGATTGTTGCTACGTGACGTCACAAACATGAAAACAACAACTGACTAAGGTCTAGTACCCCTAGAATCGCATGCTGTTCTATTGGAAAGTCATGCACGGGGGACGCTACGTGGCAACGATCGCGAAAAAAACACGCTTTGTTTACCACCACTGCTTGTTAAATTACAACTCGAGAAAGATGTCCGGCTCCAGTTAGGAATATAACTGTTTAGACTCGGATAGATTCTAGCGGTGAAGGATATCTCGATATCATCGTCGTGATTCGATATTGAAACAATATCGTCAATATCAATAATGGTATTTCAAAATATGGGAATATCGTGATGGTCACAATATTAAATAAAATAGATGTATTGTTTCAAAGACAGCCTTATGTTACGCTTTTTCCATTCAAGGAATTTCCAACTTGCGTAGACCATTGAATAATTCGGACGGCAACCAAATGTTCAAAATTCGTAAAAGATGTTTTCTTTTGTGTAAATGCCGTTGATTCAGACGCAGTTGAGTGTACTAGGGCATATTTAAAAATTATGGAAGGAAATTTTGAACCCCATATGTGCGTCTTCCCATCTAGCCATGGTTGCCTTTCTTCATGATATCGCCGAAGCAGCACGAACGTGATTGGCTGATTGGCCAATTTCTGACTGGCCGCTTTCCAATTTGCCGAAACGCACTCTATTGGCAGGTGCGGATCCAGGGGGGGGGGGGCCCAGGGGGCCCGTGCCCCCGGGTAAAATAAAAAATACTATCTGCCTATTTTTTTTTTTACTATCTGCCTGCTTAAAAATTAGCCACAAGTGTGTGTGGTGTCTTTTCCCCCAGCGGCAGGATGGATTTCTTTTTCATCCTATGCCTATCAAATTTGTTTCTTTCTGCCAAAATGAACCTATCATGATATGTCACTTGTAATTTCTTAGATTTGCACGATAACATAAGCGTTTGAAACCTGACGTGCCAACTTGTCCTGGATAAAATATATTTCATGTCGCTCTGGCATTCAAGTGTAAAGACTACACTAAGCTTGAACTATAGTTTTTGAATGAATGAATATGCATAAAACCAGATATTGCAGCAACCTGATCCAAACGCGAAATTTGTGGGATTGAAATTTTCTTTGAGTAAAGTTAGAAGATCGATATGGATCAGAAGTGCCTAAAAAGTGTGTCTATTTCTCGGTTTCAGGCACACAGAGGCTTGATTTTTCACTCCTCAAAATGCCAAAAGCTCGGAGCTTCCAGGGGCTTTGCCCCCTAGACCCCCACCGGGGCCTCACCTCAAAGCTTTTAGGCAGAATCAGTGAAACAGGGTGTGTAACAAAAAAAAACAGGGTGTGTCAGTGAAACTTGATGTTGAAGACGACAGCGTTCCATTGTGTTCGCACTGGCAGCGTTGCGGAAAATGATTAAATTTAAAACACCACACAGGGTCCATTATGATGCAAGGAATTTGAAACCCTGTGATGGCCGATGATCTATATTTTGAGTAATTTTACTGACTTATTTTGTCAGGTTTTCAACAACAAAAAATCATAAATTTGCTTTTATAAGCCTACATTTACAATTAAGTTCGTTCTGTCTGTTGCCATGTGTCTGGAATGATACAAGTTGCTGTGAGAGTTATGTTTTGATTGTACAGGTGCTATAATAAAAATTTGTTAAAAGTGAGTTAGGTGGTTTCTCTGATGACATGAAGTGGCCTTCAATGGAACAATGGGTGAAGTATTTCTGAGTAATATTTTTACATTAAAATAATATTTTTTATTCACCATATGAAAAAATATTGCTAAAAAGTAAAAAGTAAAAAGCAACCAAGGTTCAGATTTCAAAGAGATATAAAAAAAACTTTTCAGTTAGTGTTCATACAACGAAGTTACATATTTTGATCAGTCTGTTTTTGTTTGATAAAAACAAATCTTTTAACTAAAAAATGATACAAGGTCGGCCCATGGTTGGGCCAGACTCGCCTTGAATTATTCTATTTTGCTGTATTTTTTTATAAAAGACATCATAAGCAATCAATAAGATTTTCATGACATGATCAGTAATCAATTATGAAAAATACGTGCGTGAGCGTAAAAATTAATGAAGAAAAAGCAAGTGATGAAAGGTTTAAAACCAACCTACAGTAAAATGATCGGCATGGTTTGGGTTAGGTCCCCGGAGACGGACGGTTACAAATACGATCGTCCATCGCAACGTAGTGAAGACTGATGAATCTTTACTTGTTAAAAAGTGAGACCTAAGTTGTTGTAAATATCAATCTTTTGTGTGGAAGAAACCCCCGATTTCATACTTGATCAAGTTTGTGTTATCATGTCCAGACCAGTCTTTCTTCGGCCCTAGTTTTTACGCCGCGACCCTAAACTTTTTATTCGGCATTTTAAAAAAAATGGGGGGAATCGGGATAAAACGAAAAAACAAAAACAAAAACCTATTTCACCTGGAAGAAAATGTCGGACTTTTACCAATTTACCATGTTTTAGGCAACATTTGAAATAAAAACCAGAACATATCAACAAGAATTTACAGATATCTCCGTGATTTGCGCCTGCGATGTCCAACGACTCGACTACGAGTGAAAAATACCCACAATGCAATGCGGATCGCGCACATGTGTACACGGCGCTGTGTGAAGCGCATTTCACAGGTTTGCGCAATTTGAAGATTGCGCACATTTTTTGCAAAATCGGCTGCTTAAACTGACTATCTAAAGAGTGCAAACTGAAAATTGCGCACAATTTGCAAGGTCGGGCAGATTAACTGCCAAATCTGCAGAGCGCAAACTACAGTTTGCGCGCAGTTTTGCCTAATTCGCTGTGCAAATCCGTTGATTGCGCTCAACACATGAACGATCGTGAACGTATTGTCAATCGTATCTGAATATAAAAAAAAACACAAAACTTTCCAACCTACCGACCCTATTTTTAAATGACATGCAATCGGAAACAGAACCTTTTTTGGGGGGCCTTAGGTAAAAACCAAAGTGCAAATTTTTCATCTATTAAACTGTTTATATCTTTTTACATAACTTTTGTTTTTGTACGGGTATAGTGTAACCTTGGAAACAGATCTGAGGTTAATTTAAAAAGCACTGCATAGCGTCTAAGTCTCTCCTGAGCTGTTTGTTGGTAAAACATCTAGTGCATACTTCTATTAGACATGTCACGTCATTTTTAAATTAACAACTTTTTATAAACATTTTTTGCACTTTTGGGAAGGTCTTGACAACAGATGAAAAAGAGTTTAAAAACTATCAAATGTGGCCAAGTAGTTTTCCGGTAAAAGCACTTTGAAATAAGATTATTTTAGGTGTTTTTCCGGGTAAATCATAAACATTGCTATTTTGCTTTAAAATTACATTTGAATTCTACCCAAAAACGAAAACAAAATGGGAAGCATGAGTATGTTGGAAATATTTTCGATAAATATAAATTCACTTCTTCACATATTGCTATTTTTTTTTTTTTATGACTTTCAAATAAAACACTATTTCACCATAAAGTTTGACTTTTGTACGTTTTCTCTCATTCATTTTCGAGTAGTCCATTGAAAAAAAGTGCACAATCGCTGCACTACCGGGTGTGGTGTCGTGTGTAAAACACTGCAGCCGCTGCACAGGCAGAGGAATTATTGCCTACGTTTTGCTGGTTTTTAGTGATGATGGTTACAAACAGCTTTTTGTGACATATATAAGTAGGTGAATATCAGAAGAAACCTAATCTGGGCCTGTTTCTGGGATTTTTTTTTTTTAGTCGGGGAAAATTGTACTTGAAGATTTCAACTCGTTTTTGAAGGAGCTATACCCTGAAACCTACAGAAAACTGCACCAGATTCAGTGTTCATGCGTCGTAATTGTGAACAATTGGTGGCGCCATCACAACTTTTTATTGAATTTTCCAAATGGAGTTCGGAGAACCTATTTTGCAACATGTGAAAACGTGGAATGAAGGTGCGATTTTGGAGGCAATTTAGTTAAAATTTATAAAAAAGCTATAATATTAAAACTTCTGGAAAATGTTTATTTAATAGTTTTTAAGCATTTATCAAAGTTTTTTTGATAAACAAATTAATTAAACAGAATAAAAATCAATAATTTTTTGCCGCTTTATTTCGTGTTGAGCCTCTCTCGGAAATGCCTACTTCTACTTAAATGCACAACTGATTGCTTTATTAAAGGATCATTACAGAATTGGTTTTTGCTGGCAGTGTAAGCACTTAGTGTAATCCACCATACACATAAACTGACAAACTTGTAGAAGTTTGAGATCGATCGGCCATCTGGTTCACAAGAAAATAGTGAAAAACCGATTACACATTTGCATGAAATCATATAGATTCAACAAATGAATAAAACGCTCACTGAGTGATAAACTCCAATCGGAAAATTAGTTTATTCATTTCTCATCAAATATGGCATTTCAGACAAAAATGTTTCAAGGGATGTTTTCTACTATCATCATCATTAGACCGTGTAAGTTTTATGTAAATCTGTGATCAAAAAGTATATTTTACAAGTTTTTTTCTTACCAATTCTGTAATGTTCCTTTAACTAAAATAGACAACATGCAAATATAGGCAGTTTTAGTGTCTGTTATCTTACCCTACTTGCACCATGGGTCCCTCGCTGCTGTTCCTGTGTCTCCTCCTCAGGTCTGTAGTGACATCAATGGTTCTCTACTACATAGTAAGATGATTCTATGAGTTTGTTTGGATGTCATCAAGGTGTTTCTGTTTGAAAGTAAACACAGTGGTCATGTAGCGGGAAGCTGCAGTAAGGTCGACATCAACTACACGGAGGTGTCTCAAGCAGAGGGTGTGACCAAGTTTCGTGAGTTAAAGGTGCACATGAAAGCTGAGCATCTTGGTATGTTGTGTTGTCACTTCTGGTTTTTACCTGGTGGGAAAGGCAGAATAAGATTAAATACACCTGTAGGCTTACAACATACAAAAAGTATATTTTACAAGTTTTTTTCCTTACCAGTTCTGTAATGTTCCTTTAACATTTGCCCTTGGGAGTCAATGTCAATAGTGATGAAAGAAAACTACACCCTAAAATTTGCATTAATCTTCACTCCTCCTGAGAAAAAGCCAGCAGATAAAATAATGCAAAAAGTGCCGGCCTCCTTAGTTATTGTGCTCTCCACATTTGCGCTAGAGAAGGCATAAAAAAGAAGAAAAACAAATATTGCCCTTTTCCGACCGACCCCAAAAATCAGAAATCCACGATCGCTTTTTTTAATTTTTTTTTTTTTAAATGGTGATTTTAATATTTTTTTTTAAGTATTTTATATTTTGAATGCCCAGTAAACCACACTATTTGGATATATCCTCATATGATAGGAAATCATAAAAATGCTTGACGTATCTTATCTGAAAAAGCTCACCAAAAGTGTGAGACTTAACGGTAAATGCAAACGTCATCGAATCTCCACACACGTGCGTCGGACTCGACATCACACACATCGTCTTGAAGTTTCTCCCAGGTCATAGGTCAATGTGTAAAGTTATCTCCGGCCATAAAACACATGCGCTTTTGCCAATAAAGGTGCGTACTGACAACGTAAACAAGACTAACAATGCGCGCGCATCCATACAAAACACCGCGCATTGTTGTCAGTAGACTTTTTAAAGTCTCCACACATGTTCCTTTGCTGCAGCATTAAACATACGTTCAAACAATTAATAAACCGCACCGTGAGTGAAGGGAGGGATGAGAGAAGTCTACACATTTCCATTGATCTCGCTGCACGTACACGCGATGCACATGGAAGCCGGGCGGCAATTGTTAACGTGCCGTTCTTCTTGTCGTTCCGTGATATGATTATTGCAAAAGTAAACTTACAATTTCTGACGAGAGATTAGTGAAATAAACAGGTAAACCACCACACCCTACCCCCCAAATATTTTATCAAATTCACACTGAACTCAGAGACCACATATTTGGAAGTGAAAAATCCGGAAGATTCTCATGCCTGCTTATCCGAAGATGAAATATTTTTTTAGAGTACGATGAAGTGTCTGATATTGTAAACACGTGGCCGTGGGCTTAGCCACGGGCGTTTCGTGTACGAATTCAAAATAAAAAAAATCCAATTTCACTTGCCTAAATCGTCATTTATTCATACATCAAGTTTTTGTAAGTTTATTTTTGTTTTGTATTCACCATATGAATATGCTACTTTGAGAACATTAAAATAAATAGTTGAAAACATAAAGTTGTGTGTATATCTACTGTTTTTTTTCCTCCTCTGACAATCAGTACGGGTGCGTAGACTTTTTACGGGACATTCTTACCAGCCCTTCAATAGTCGGATTTCTTACTATGATCGGAAGTTAATGTCCTCTCATAGTGGTAAAATCTGACAATGCTGAGACAATAATTATTTGGCAAGCTCTTCGGCAAAAGCGATCCAGTTTCGCGCGGTGTGAATAGCGTCATTGTGTTCAGCGTGAAAAGGCCCCCTAGACCGATCTTGGCAGGTAGTTTTTTCTGGTTGGGATAATAATTTTTTTTTTTTACTTTCTTGTTTCCAATTGAAACACCCATAGAAAATACGAACATTTTATTTACGTTTTCAAAAGGTAAAATTAGTATTTTATTTTTCAAATTTCAGGTACATTTTACTTATTTGATTTATAACAATTACCAGTAACTTAGGTATTTTTGGAGATCGCTCGCACATGTTTTGCACACGGCACGTCAGCTGCATGACAACAGGATTGAATGCCTAAAACTAGTCATGTCTGACTATTGCAAGAAATCCCATCACAGCAAAAAATCCTGTAAAATGTCTATGCACCCGTACTGACAATGACATATTCCATAAAAGAAAATAAAAAATTAATTAAAAAAAGCGACCGACCGACTCTCCCGATTTTTTAGCCAAAAGGGCAATAAAAAGTTGTTTTTTATGCCTTAGTAATGAGTGGGGGAATCTTGGAATAAAAACATGTTTCTATTTGAAAAATTGCCCCTCCTGAAGGTACTTGGGGCTGTGTGGGCGTAGCTGTAGCCAAGGAAACAGGGCCAAGAACAGAGGGAGTCCAGCATATTGGCAATATTTATGGGGCTAATTTGTGACCCAACAGTAACACATACAAATTTTAAATTAAATAAGTTTTACAAATTGTCAAACTTAAAATAAAATAGGCATGTCGAGTTGTAATATATTTTAAATTAAATGACCGTTTATGGACTAAATTAATATTTAACAACCTTTACCTGTTTACACCGTTCTACTCAAAATCACGGCGTGAAAAACGTCGCCCCGTGTTAAGTTTGCGAACGAGGTTGACACGATATCACAATTTGCTGCCCAGAAAAAGAGTTCTTATTTGTTCATAAATATTACTAAAATTGAAAACACAATAAACTTACCCAAATGACCTATAGTTATTGCAGAATAAGCCAACGTATCCATGTTGTTCCGAAAAAGCAATTTTCAACAGTTTCCCGTCGTCTAAAACTTCAGAATTTCCCCTCGTGCGAGGAAGGAGGACATGCGCCATACTTAATTACCGCATTTCACCCCAGCAAGTCATAAATCAAATACATACGCCGTAAATAAGTTCCCGGAATTTACTGTTTATTTTTTATTAAATTGTTATTAGGCCTTTTATTAGTTTTTCACTATCTTTTTTAATTGTAATCATGTTGCATTAGCTAGTATAGTACGAAATTGTTGCCTGTTTTGATTGTTTATTACATCAACAAATACTCCTAGCTGGCGGAGGGATTTTTTAGACGTGAGGCGAACCCGAATTAGGCCCCTAATAAGGGCTGAGAACTATTTCATGGAAGGAAACTTGCATCTTTGTAAAATCGCAGATTTTTGCCTGAAGGTCGCCTGATCAAAATTTTGTATAAAAATAAAAAATAATAATTATGAAAATCTAAAATTTCAAAGGGTCCTGCGGGGGACAATCCTCTTTTTCTAAAGCTGAAAAGATCAGTCCATTACAAAATACAGGTCGTACCACTGAAGAGTTTGTTTACATCAAATACTACGTGCCAAAATTAGAGGAGGAAATTAGCCGTTTTTGCAGATTATTATGTAATTAACGAAGTACATTTGGCTTGAGATATGAAAAAGGTTACCATTTATAGATTGCACTTTGGAGATAGGAAAGGGGAAAACACAATCGTTTCCAATCTCCCCTCTTTGAGAAATGTAATCTTCCAAAATGTTATGTTTTTAACCGGGGATTGATGATGCCGAAAAAACTGACCCGGGGATTGGTGCCGCGGCTAATGTCAACAACTGCACATGTTGTTTGTTGATGTTGACATTACTTCGATATGATGGGTGGTAAAATCTCTGTTGATTGATATTTAAACGTTGAAATCTAGACAAAATCTGAATGCAACATCCAAGCATAATGCAAGTAATGACAATATAACGTTACTTTCGCTGCGCTTTGCCCGACTGTGTCTTGCCCGAGCAGTTTGTTTACAAAATTGGTTTGACAAAATATAGTGACAACATCGCAAAGGTAAGTTCTTTTGAAGTTTTAGATCTCATGTTACACAGCAAAGGGCTGAACTTTTCTTATAAAATTGAATGTGAAATAATTTTGTTTGTGAACAAATTGTATTGGCGATTGGGCTAGACTTTAATTTTATTCAATGTCACTTAAGACACTATATAACGATACAACTGTAAATTCAATTGACTTAAAGGCCCTGTACACTATTGGTAAGATCGAAAAACACAATGTTCACAGATTCACACATAACTTACATGATTTAAAGTAAGTAATGGTAGAAAGGGTTCCTTAAAATATTTCTGCCTAAAATGCTATCGTTCCTGAGAAACGAGTAAAACAATAGTAATTATTGCGCGCGATAATTTGAAAAAAACAGAAAACACATAAGATCTCTTTTCACTATTTTCTCGTGACCTCGATGACCAATTGAGCTCAAACTTTCACAGGTTTGTTTGTTCATGCGTATGTTTAAATCACACAAAATGTGGACACTGATTTTGAGCTGTTACCAAAAAGTGTGCAATACCTTTAACATAGCAAACCTATTTTTTGGAACAGCATATTCTTCTTTGTGATTGGAGTACTACTATAACGATACATTTTTGATGAGAGTATGGAATACCTGGCCATTTAGTAAAAGGACCTTTTGTTCCAATTTCATTAGGTCTGTCTTTTTAATTTTTAACTGTTTTTCCCCTGTATGTGTATGTAGATACATCATGATGGTCGAAGCAAAACACAAAGTCCCATCAAAACATGAAGTCTTGATAGAGATCTAAAAGTGAAGCGGGGCACCGGCCAGCAAGCTTCACAACTATTGCCAGGGGAGTTATAAATGACTACAGCTTATCTGGACCACAACGAAGGAATGACTGAGAAAATTACACGTCTAATCAGAAAATTGGACAGTGAATGGAAGAAAATATAACAAAATTCAAAGCGACCGCCAGAAAAAGCACATTTTGATGAGCTTCAGAATGAACAGTTAGTTGATTTCGATGGAATTCTCACTGAGCAAGCAGACACATCATCCCCGATTGTGATGGAAGCTCTTAGTGCATCATGTATTACAGTTAATGAGCTTGACACCGAGTGCCAATCCAGGACAGCTCCCCTTGATGAATTGGGCCGACGATGTCAACGGACGTTCGACGGACAAATGCTCTGAATTACATGTACTGCAAACTGAACCCAAAAGTAAAGAAGAAATGATAATAGGGAGACCACCAACATAGGGCTAGATAGCTCAGTTGGTAGAGCACCGGAACAATAATGTTCAACCCCCAAAGTTTTTTTTAAAGTGTAGAATGTTTGTGTAGCTATCATAGTGGTAATGTGTTGGGGGGGGGGTAGAGTGGGTTGTACACTCCTGTATAAAGCGTGTAATGTTTTGGTCACTACTTTCTCAAATGGTGGGGGGGGGGGGGGGGAGTGGGTTGTACACTCCTGTATAAAGCGTGTAATGTTTTGGTCACTACTTTCTCAAATGGTGGGGGGGGGGGGGAGAGTGGGTTGTACACTCCTGTATAAAGCGTGTAATGTTTTGGTCACTACTTTCTCAAATGGTGGGGGGGGGGGAAGTGGGTTGTACACTCCTGTATAAAGTGTATAATGTTTTGGTCACTACTTTCTCAAATGGTGGGGGGGGGGGGGGTGGGGGGAAGTGGGTTGTACACTCCTGTATAAAGCGTGTTGTTTTGGTCACTACTTTCTCAAATGGTGGGGGGGGGGGGAGAGCGGGTTGTACACTCCTGTATAAAGCGTGTAATGTTTTGGTCACTACTTTCTCAAATTTTTTCCCACGCATGTCCTCTGCCATGCAGCACACCGTTCGGCTCTTGCTCGTGTGGTTTGCACATGCGTGATATGAAGCCAAGTGTAAGATATGCTAATCGGGATGGGCATACCTGCGGATTGAACATAACCACAACCATATACTCGGGGATAGGGTTTTAAATTACTATAGATGATTTTTTTTGACAATTTTTAAGTGAAACGGAGTTAGGGTTGAAGTTCAGGTTAGGTTTGAACCACTTCACGACAGAGGATGTGTTTATTCGCAATTTCTTTTTAGACAGACTTACGGCGGACGTTTTTTATGCCCGAAACAACTTCAGATTTTCCAAAATATTTTTGCTTACAGCTAAACGGCATAAAGTATTTATCCGACCGTACTTTTCAATGTGTGGAGCGTGCACAGGCAAGAACCAATCGTGGTACGCTTCATTTCACCAGTACAACAGGTTCTGGAAAACATGCCTGGTAAAATCCCTTTCTGGGGGTTACATAACTCCCTTTTCCAAACCTTTGTCTCGTTGTACAAATGTGGCATACAAGAATGGACAGGCTGCCACCGTACCAACGTGAAGTGGTTCAAGGGTGGGGTTGAATATCAGGGCCAGAGCCAAATTGCTTTTTAATAATTAAAAAAATATGTGTTTCACTCTGTTCCGAGAGTCTGCAAGTCTTGTTTGCCCTTCATCGATTAAAATTAGGAATTCTAAACAGAGTAAAAATCAAAGAAAAGATGCCTTGACTGAAGTATGAATTTGGCTGAGCAGCTGCTACATGTATGAAAAGCGCATAGCTTCAAATTCAAATCAAGGTTTTTCGAATAGTATTTATAACAGAAAGGCAGAAACTATTGTCAACAGATCTTTTCTTTGATGTAATACTCCACTTTAAAGGGACGGTATACCTTTGGTAATGACTCTAATGACAGCTGTTCATGACGTATCACATTTTGAGAAAAGATTCCCTTCTAAGGAATGTGGTTTTAGAGAAAGGGAATCCAGAAAGATGTTCAATCTGAGAAATGTTTCATGCAGAAACGTTTCTCAGATTGTGTATTCCGTGAACATACCTGCTCCTGAGTTTCAGCGCTATCTCAAAAACGCCACCACATTTTGAAATGAAATTTTCACTGGTTAGTTTGATTGTATATGGCTACATTTATATGGGATTGAAACTATTGAACAGTTCAAAAACCAAAGGTACACTTTGCCTTTACAGTCATTCAAAAATAATAATAATTCAATCAATAAATGAAATAAAGGACAAGGACACAAATAACGACACAGTTTTTGTAGAAACGTTGAGTATTGTCTCTGAGTTCACGAGGTCCTATTATAAAGCACACACACCAAATGCGCCTGTTAACCACGTACAAATTACATTGTATTGATGTAACTAGACTTGCCTCTTGCTCTCGTTATTACTGACTCAAGCCATGGAAAGAAAACAACGTGGTTTCTGGTCGAAATAGACATAAGGACTGACACAAGTCACATTTCATAAAATGGTATAATATTTCTTCTATATTTCTAATTGAAAAAAACCATGATCCAAGTCTGGCAATCGTTTGCCGTTAAATATAAGTTATTTGCTTAAACATTGAAAACTAGTTGCACATTTTTCTTCCCTTTCTTTCTTGTAAATATGAATGTAACTTTGAATTTAGTAAGTGCTTGTTAACATCATGGGAAGACACTGGTTTTGGTTGTATTTCATATGCCGTCCTTCCTGACACTAAACACTGAATCGTCAGTACACTCCCATAATGCAGTGAATATTACACCAATGTTGAATGGTCTCGTTCACCCCTTTAAGATCGGCAATACCAACAAAATATTAAAATCAGTCTTTTTGTGAAATATTTATAAACCAGACACGGGCATTTGATCATTGTTTTCGGTAGCCGAGCCACACAATCAAAGATTAAATGGTCTCAAATTGACACAATATTTGGAAGCACTTTATAATAATCGATAACGACTGCTAACTAATCTCTGAGGCTTTAATCTTAATCCATTCTAATCAAAGGCTTAATCCTAAACCAATCTGATCTGACGGAATCGGAAAAAAAAGCAACCCTCGGCTCAACTTGGTTTGCTCCACATTTCTTTACTCCAGTGGAGTCCCCAAAAAGGACAATGTCATTTTCTTGATTCAATATTTAATCATAAACACTACATTATACGTGCATCGCATTGTGAAACACAAATGCACCTGACATAGTACAATTTTAAATGTTTTTTTTTTAGTTTTTTTTTTTAAGAATAGAACTTATTTATTTAAACCATGTACAATAATACTTGCTTTTTCTGTCAAAAATCGATACTTAACAAGGCTAAAGTCTTCTTTTGTTTTGCACAATCAAATGGAAGTTGTATAACGTTAGTTAATTAGACAATATTTCTTAATAATGTATGACTTCGGTAGGTGTCAAATACGGGCTGATAGGAAATGCTCATATCTCAGTTTTATGCAGAAGTATAGAAGTCACAGAGGTAAATATATTTATAATATGTACAATTGTTATGTTGCTTTCTGTAATTCAACCACGATCTGTATCCAGTACTGATTGGTAACCTCAGGTTCTTATTTTTTTACATTTTTTTTCTTCTTCTAACAAAACACGGCTGACAATAACGGTTATAGCATGACACAAGGTCAAGATCATGGCTTACACAAGAGGCACTACATGTTTTGGATTTCCATCAGTTGTTCTGCTTAAACTCCTCATCGGTTTTTAAAAAATACAATCATTTGCACACGTTGATAGTTGAAAGGATATAAGAAAATGTTTTGTGCAATTATGCTTTTAAACTGATAAATATAACGACAAAACAAAACTGACTTACGATTCCCCGTGAAATAATTACACGCAATTAAACCCCCACCCTTCGTTCGTTTTTTAGGGGAA
Organism: Pycnopodia helianthoides; assembly: GCA_032158295.1. Classification (NCBI taxonomy): domain Eukaryota; kingdom Metazoa; phylum Echinodermata; class Asteroidea; order Forcipulatida; family Asteriidae; genus Pycnopodia; species Pycnopodia helianthoides. The sequence continues at coordinate 13,070,741 of CM063245.1, forward strand.
ACCGATTTTGACAAGACAATTGGGTCTTCTGCTGTCATTCTACAGGCACAGTTGTACAAAGCTTCAGCGTTTTCACTGTTCAAAAAGTGTTTAATGAGTGACTGATTAATAAATGTAGTATATTTACAAACACTTGTTTTGGCAAGTTAGTAGCAGCAATACACTGTGACATGTGTTTTTTTAATTTTTTTTTATTTATAATTACCATTATTTATCCATAAAAAGTTTTGCTGGTTTTTTTATTCTGACCGAGAGAAAGCACGCACTGAAAAAAACATCAACCTGTCAATAACTGGTGGGTGAACATTAACCTATAGCATAACAAACTACGACACAATACTGGCAGAAAAAAATAAACTATGTTAAGTTTTATAACACTGCATCCCAGCTCTAATGCTCCGTTTTCAAGAAAATATTCTTAACCAAACAAAAAACACCAACCAGTCAGTGGAAATCCCATTTTTAATATCCTGACTACTCCACAGTCCACACTATGAATGCCCTTGTTGTGGTCACTCTCATGCACACACGGAACCTGTTGCCATATTCCAGGTGGAATTTTGGCTGCCCTCATAAAACGCTGTTTTACCATATTCACCAGAGTTTAATATCTCTGCCATCACTTCCCTTGGAATAAGTACAACTTGAATTCTTGCAAACGGATATAATCCACAAAAAAAGTTTAAATAATCATTTTATTTTTCTTAATTGACCACACAGCATATTTCTACGTCACTCAGGAATTAATTATACTTGTTTACACTGCTCTTATAATGAAGGCAAAGAACAATGCACTTGACTTCTCAAATGTTTAATTTTTTTTGCATATTTTACTTTTTATAATTTTTTTGTTGGCTTTTTTATTTTGTTATTTTTTTTTTTTTTCCTTTTAATATTTTTTTTTTATATTTTAATTTTAATTTTTTTTTAGTTTGATTTTTTTAGTTTTTTTTTTTTTTTCAATGTTTTTATACTGTTTGGTTTGTAAGAATACCAGTAATTCTCCCTGTATTAAACCCACATTGGGAATAGACAGGACCCTGCATTGCACAGCGTCAACTACACGTTACAAATTATCAATCCCATCATGCATAGCTGACAAGTAACAAGTGGAAAATTAAAGTTGCACAGTTTACAGCTCTTTAATATTTTTAAAAAAATCATCTTTCACTTTTTTTTTGTATTTTTTTGTTTTTATATATATATACATTTTTTTTTTTTTTTTTTTTTTTTACAAAATGACAACAAAATTCCAGATTGTAACAGTAATGTGATTCGTGGTCTGAAATATTCAACGATAAATATTATTACTTTTTTCGGTTCATTAGGTTTTCTTAAAAGTTGTTCAACTTCATGCTGATTATTTGCTTGTAACACACCACACTGAACCTGTATCCAGTTGAAAACAAGGTACAGAAGAACAAAAATGTTTTACAATAAAAGTATAAGGAATTCATGATTTTAGTGGTTTTTTCTCTTCTTGTAAAAAGGCCCTTTACTGTATTCTGCTTTGGCTTTTATATGTTCATTAATGTTTAATAATCTTACAGCTACTCTCAATATAGTTTAAAATAAAAAATAGCACAGCCAGTATTGTATTTTTTTTAGTTGCAGTGTCCATGCAGTTTTGCAGCTGGAAAAAAAATCCCCAGGGGAGACTGATTAATTTGTAGGACTGGAAAAAAACTTTTGTTGACAACTGGCACGGAAATATCTCAAAATTGAGTCGCTGTGAGTGAAAACATGTCTTTCTTTTGAATTAAGATAGCACCTTTTGAATGTTCCTGTTTCTTTTATTATTATTATTTTTTTTAATTAAAATTATTTTTTTGTTAAAGTTTTACTCTTATTATTTTAAGTTATGCTGAAATGATAAAATTCTTCAAAGAAATACAGGCTCTGATTTTTAAATCTATTTTAAATTTGTGTAACGTATTTAGGTTATTATTATTTGTCTTTTCAGTGTGGAATGCATTGTCTTACAAAACACATTAATAACACTTGTTAATTAACTGACATTAATTTGGTTGAAACGAACAGAATAAGTTGTAAGTCATGAATTAAGGCCATTTGATAAATCTTGTTGCAAAACAATTGAACAGCTGCTAAAGGCAGGACAAGGGGCGAGTATCACCCGCTTACATCATAAAAAAAGAAACCAAACCAAAACCAACTCAACAAAAAAATAAGGTCCCGACTATTTGACAAGAACAAAGTGGGATTAAAGCCATATACACACAATATAAAGATAATCAATCAAGGGTTTTTGATTTCTATTGCCTTGCTAAGTAAGTAGTAGTACAGCATTATTACATAGTCATCATAACATATCAGTTTAATACAACGTGACATACATTTACAAACGGGACCAGCGGACACACACACACACACACACACTCTCCCTGGCTACAAACAGCCCCATCCTTCCCGCTATCTTTTTTTTTTTTTTTTCCTCATTTTTTTCTTCTTCATCATTATCTTTTTCTGTCAAACAATTTTTTCAAAGAGTAAATAACCTATTAATGCTTATCACAAATGTAAATAAAAAGCTTCCCAACAAGTGAACTCACACACATAATAGTATTCGTAATACTTTTAAGTTTTTTTTGTTGTTTTTTGTTATTTTTTTTGTTTGTATTTTTTTCCTTCATTAAACCATTCTTGGAAGAGAAATCTGAAGTATCAATTACAACCACCCGTACAATGGTGCTTTGTTACATTAATGTACATCAATACAATTAAACAAATAGATCATAAACGGAACTTGGGCATGTCCGCAAAAAAACCAAACATTAAAAGCCAAAAAATACATCCATAAATATCTCTCAAAACTCAGTGTGGTTATATCCAAAAGGAAACAAACAATCTCATTATTTTCAGAATAGAATCAAATATACTATTTATCGAAGAAACAAGAAGCAAATGTAGATGCACACAGGACAGACAATTATTTCAAAAACATACTTCTTTTCTTGGCATTTCAAAAAATCAAACCAAAAAAAACTTACAAATCAGGAATTAAACTCTTGTAAGGTTTTTCAACGTTACTTCCTACTTGGCACAATAGTACACTACGGAATGATGAATACTGTCTGCCTTCTTGAACCTACCCTAAACTCCGCCCCTGAAAAAAACCTCCCCACCCCTGCCCAATCCTCTCTAGGCGGCAAACTCTAAAAGCAGGCACAATCTTTAAAAAATTCGCACATCTCACTCTGAAAGTCAAACAATAAACAATGAGCTGTGACTTAAGAAAACAAAAACAGAAAAAAAAACGAAAAAACAAATCAGAAGTAAAAAGGAACACAAAGAAAGCCACCTTACTGTATTAATTATCAATCTCTAACCACAATAAATACAGTTTTGTTTTTATATAATGTATTCATATATAGATATATATATATATTAGTTACCACAACATTTCACAGTCATAAATTTGGGAGAAAAAAATTATTTGTTGTTTTGCAAACCGTTATAGTTTAAATTTTTTGGAATAAATACAAAAGAAAAATCACGTGACAGAGCTCTCTTAAATACGTTTGATTACTCAAATAATTTGGACGTACCGACTGGAATAAAACTCTCTTCAATTTGCTTTGAGAGCAAGCTGTAATCATGACATAAAAAATAAAAGAGTGCTGTAGCGATGCGCCCTTAGGCATCATGTACAAAACCCTGTGCTTTAATCTGCCATCAGTTCAAGATTTCCGATAAATACAAATTTCAACTAATTATTCGTTTCTATTCATTAATGTTATACAAAGGGATCGCAACCAGAGGAGGGGGCCAAGTTAGTATAGAACGTGTAGTTCAAACAGCACAGTGGTTAACAATGATAGTGTGTTGTCTGATTTAACATCATATACAAGCTAAATATCCACCCTCTCCTTTTGTTGTCATGGCAGTTAATTGTACGACAGTTAATTAATTGGCAGCACTGGCATTGTTTTGATTGTTTCAGTTGTTATTTCCTACATTTCTCGTCCTTTTTTTCTTCTATTTGTTTTTTTTTTCTTTTTGTTTTTTTTTTTGTAAAAGAGAGTTCAGAACTCGATATCAATGCACAAGTCCATGTACCAGTAGGCTTTACATAAAACCAATAATCACATGAATTATGATAATAATAATAAAAAAAAAGTTGGTTTTCCTTTTTACTAACCCTGAGAAAACCAAAACAAAGTTCTAATGATAACATGAGGATTTCTTTTAAAAAAATCTTAACAAATTACACACAAGCATTAGATTAAGGAGAGAAACCGGTCCAAGCACAAAATACCATTTTTGCATATACTTTTTAACCCCCCCCCAAAAAAAAGCTGCGAAAAAAACCCAAAACCAAAAGAACAAATCTGACAAAGAGGGAGTTGCATGATTGTATTAAAAGAGGAATGCGTAAAATTGCGTTTTTCTTTAAAGAAACCAATAGAGTACTGCACAGGTGCCGTAACATATACATTTTTTATTCTTTAATTTTTTTGTCTTCCTTTCTGAAATGGTCCTTATGCTAACAAAAAAAAACAATTTCCCTTTTTTTCAATCTCACAGTAAGTGAGGAATAAAAACTCACTTGCACACACGCTCAAACCCCCCAAACAAACAAACAAACAAACAAACAAAAAATTAATAACTAGATCAAGCATTTGTACAAAGCACGATTATATTAGTTTTAAAAACAAATTCTGATTTCAGATACTCATTTCAAAGCCAGTAGAAAAAATCACGCAACGTTTTTAATTTTTTTTTTTTTGTAAAGTCTATCAAACCATTTTCCCCGATACATAGCACAAAATCTGCCCTTTGGTATTACGAAACTAAATAGGGGCTGTCACTTTACGAAAAAATGGTAAAATGACAATTGGCAGCATACATATATATATATATATATTTGCATTCACATATTATACAAATTCACTCCTTCAATTAGGATGGAAACGGGGGAAAAAGGCCAGTGATTTCTAAACCCGCCCCCCTACCCATTATTGGCTGATCTTGTTCATCATTTCACAGTTGTTGAATAATATACATGATTTAGAATATTTATTTAAATTATTTCATGACACTGTTAATATACAATTGAATTAAGCAAAACATGTTTATTTTTGTTAAGTTCGAACGCAGTTTGTTTATAAAGTTGTTGTTTTTTTTTTTTAAAGTCAATACTAAAGATATAAAAAAGTTTATTTGCATTGTGACCTTTGACCCCTTCAAACCCTGTACAAATTGTGCCGGAATCCAGTTTGCAGAAGTAGAGAGGAAAACAGCCAAGAAGAGGAAAATGAAAAAAATATTTGTGAGAACCAAATATGTCCTGGCCACGATACAAAACAAATAAATTTAAAAAAAATGTCAGACTTAAAGAAGGAATCCAAAGACAAATTGAGTTTTGTGGTGCACTCATTTTCCAATAGACAGAGTCCTCATGAAAGTGGGGGATATAATAAGTCTCTAACCTCTTGTTAAAATGGCATAAAATATCATTTTACTTGATACTCTTTCACAGCAAAAACAAACGGGTCTGTAATTCCAAAGAGGAGTTTCTATGCCGGTCACATAAGCTCAAATTCAAGCCGTTTTGATTGAATATCATCTGAATTCAGGAATGAACTGAAAATTATCTGTACAAAAATGTACAGACCATACATTTGAAATGTGTCTTCATCGGACGTTTTTGGATTTGAAAACAAAAAATAGCACTCAAAGGTTATCAAACACGGTGGCATTTCCCACCATTTTAACATGAGGTTTGAGACTTGTAATTGTTTCCCAAATTTTCATAAAGACTCTATCTATGGACAGTGAGTGGACCACAAAACGGAATTTGACCTTGGAGCCCCTCTTTACTCAAAGTATAAGGCTCAAATCGTGTATTTCAAACTGTCTGATAAAAAGCTACAGATCCCTACACAGGATTGCGGACTCTCTTGGAAGAAATAAACATGGCAGCCAAATGTCTTTGGATAAAAGAACAGCGGATTTCTCACTATAATTGTAAATTCTGAGAATGACAACTTCGACTAGGACATTCTAGATCTGGGCCAAATTTCCTAAAGCCGAAGCACAAACAATTGCTTAGCACAGAAAATGTTGCTTAGCAGAAACAGGATACCACCCAAAAATACCATGTAATGTATTTTCTTAGTGATTGGTTCCCAGCTAGTTTTTGCTTTAGCAGAAATATTTGCCAAGCACCGTTTTCTGCTAAACAGCTTTATGAAAGTTGGCGTTGCCCATTGGTGTGGTTTCACTGTTGTCTTTTTTTTTTCACCTAGGCTGGTTTTGCACTGATGGAGAAAGGATCCGTTTCATTTGAGATTGGATTTTATCACTTCATAAAAAATGGCACAAACATGGCTTTGTGATAATATTGCAACATCTTATCTCACCACTTTCAGGTTAAAAACCACATGCCACTTAACCTACTTAGAGTCACTTCAACCCACAGAATTCTCTCGTTCTGAATCTTCGTAAATGTTATCTGGTGACTTTCGTTCAAACCCATTTCAGTGAACTTCCTCCTGTGCCAAACCAGAGAACCCTTCCTGTTCATCCTGGATAAGAGATTTGCGTGCCAGGCCAGCCCAGAATCCCATTCACTTCTTCTGTTTTAAAATACCCCCGACAGAAGATCGTGTTAAATATCGTTTAGAATTATACCTGAAGGTGTTTCAAGAGTGAAGGACAAAACAAAAACCGAATACATCTTATACTGAATATATAACTGAATCAAAACATGTTACTAAGGGAGGGGCTGCACATGTAAGTATGAAGTATTACTTTGTAAGAAGATAAATTTAGATGCTATGAAGGTGAGTTGAAAAAAACCACTCAATTTTACATGATTTTATAACAAAAGTTACTGTATTCCTTTACAAACCCCGCCCCCTCCCCAATGGAAAGACTGACATTATTTCCAACAAACTGAGAATAAAGTTATTGCAGTTAAAATTGATTAACCCACTTCACACCTGGTACATAGTATTTGGCCAGCGTTGTCCGACAAAGATGCCAGTGCATAGTGTCAGGAGGTTGTTTCGAATTCCACTAGTATTTTCGAACAGTTTAAACTCTAATCTGAAATTTTGCTTCTTCAGTTTGCGACTGTTTTTTGTGACCATTTCTTAGTATCCACCAGTGGCAAACATTGACGGGTTTCCCTTGCATTCTGCACGGGGGAATAACTCTTTTCAGATTTGACAACAATTGATGGAAATTGCCGGTGAAATTGTGAAATATCAGAAAGAAAAGCTTCTTTCATTGTTGAAGATCAGTCTTATCACAAACCTACTCTTTTCTTTGTCCACAATATGGGATGCAATTCCATCAGCCATGATAGTGCTGCTAAAAATAGACACACACACAAAAAGCCGATAACTTCACACTATTGGGTGATATTTCAAGGCTTGTTGATTTCTTCTATTTTGGGCATTTATCCCAGATGCAAATTATTCATGCTTTTCTGTCCAGATGAACATCCCTGTTCTCCAGTACAACAAGCTTCTCAAATGTGTAGAATGTTGGGTTTTTAACAGCACTATAACTTAAGCCTGGCCACAATTCTTTATCATGGCGCCACCCTCATTGTCAGGAACCCTGTACACCATATATACCATGGGTACTGACTTTCATCTTGCAAAACAAAGGGGGCATGGTAGTATTCCCTTCCAGCCTCGGCTTGGCAATATCGATTTGAAATGGTCGAAAGACAAGATGGCTGCTCCATGATAAAGATATATATACGGGAGTAACTTCAATCAGCGATGAAGTGGGAATTTTTTTCTGAAGCAAATTTGTTTGTCGACTGTAAAAGAACAGCATTTGTTTAAGGGCACCAAAACTTCCATCTGCCTCCATAGCTTGGTCTCATAATATATTGTTTAATTTTGGCAAAAGTAATTAAACTATTAAAGAAACCAAGCAATTTTTACCTTTTTTTTTTTTTTTGTTACTGACATAGAATTTGGGCATTGTTACACAGCGGCAGTTTTTTTCACAGAAGTGTTCAGTTGGTCTCCCAAAGTGATTGTGCTAGTCGGAACTAGTCCAAACTAACTCTGCTTCAACTTGTCTCCCAATCTTCAGAACTTCTTGAAACTTCCCTCTCATTCTCATAAATAACTTCTCCTCAATCCGACTTGATCATCTTTGTTCAAAAAACAAAAACAAAACAACAATTAAAAAAAACCTTTAAAATATTTCATGAATCACCCAGGAATTCTTGCTCGCACCAATGATTAATAAAAAATATCTTCTGAACAAAATTAAAAGCACTGTATTGTATTGAGTTCCGACTTGGGAGATCCAACTCCAATATTTGCACACACAGCATTTATTCCAACCAAAATATGCAAAAAATAAAAAATATTTCCCCTACACAAATTGGATCACTCAAAGACCCTGTTAAGTGTACATTTTCTTTTCATTTGATTTCTTTTTGTATTTTTATGATTTTTTTTGTATGATTTTTTTCTTTTTTCATTTCACTTTCTTCATTAATACATTACCTTGCACAAACCCTAACAACTTGCATATTTGCAAAAAACTGGTGGTTATTTTGTAATGTGTTTTTATTTTTGGCTGGATTTTTTTTTTTTTTTTTTCCCTTTCATATTTACAAAGTTTTTAGTAATTAAGTTCTTACTTATTTATACATGTATTATGTGATAAGGATAGGCACTATGAATTACAATTATTCAGAAAACCTGTGCAGCTTTTACCAACGGTTGCTTCTGTACAAAGAATTGACTGGTTAGAAAAGTTTCTCACCTGCGTTGTCAACATCAGTTCTAGTTTTTTCTTGTCCACATAACAGAACAACCGAGAAAAGAAGAAGAAGAAGCCGTCCGCTTTAACAGACAGGCATACAATAGTGCAGTATTCAAAATACATAATGTACATTGTCCGTTTTTTTTGTTTTTTCTTTTCTCTCTCTCTCTTCTCGAAATTTCAATGGTACACACTTAAATTATCTATAAGATGATGAAAGACAGTCATGCCGATTTCAGTAGACCTTCAGCCAAAACGGGGGGAGTCTTGTATAAGGGGGTAGTTAACACTCTCCGTTTTCCTTAGGAAGCGATCTTGCCCTCCTCCGCACTCATAAGTGTTTGGTTTTTTCGCGTTCCAGTGAGCAGTCATTTTTTTCTGTGGTTACACTGATGATGGGTTCGGTTCCCGCAAAACTTATTGTGGTTTTTTTTCTTTTTCCGTCTTCGATTTCGTCCAGTGCGAATAATCAGAAACACAAGCGTGGAAATTGCACTTTGGATGCTACAAATGAAACCAGTACACCAAATCTTGTTTATTTTTGCAGGTGCGGCACCACTCAAAATTCCAGAGAGCGGGAAAGGTTGAGAAAGCTCACTTCCCACAGGTTCACATCCTCCCTCTGTGGAATCTTCTTCAGAGAGGGGTAAAAAAAAATCGTCTCTTATACGTTAGAAGAGCGACACTTATCATTTTGCGATCCTTTTCGTTCATTTTTGTCGACATTCACTCTAAAGCAACGATGACTTGTCATACCATTTGACGCACAATCGTTTATATCCCCCCCCTCCTTTCCTCGTCGTCTCTTTGTTTTTCCACTTCTCCAGAAGCGAATTTTCGTAGTTCAGCTGTAGTTTTTACTTGAAGTCCTCGCGCAGCTTGGTGTCACAACATCCAAGCGCATTCCTGATACAAGTACGTTTATCGTTTGTTGCACTCCACAGCATCGAATAGCACAATTAGTCCACCACTTAAGACTCCGTCTTGGACGAATCCACAGTTCCTTTACACACAGAAGACGCCAAAACAAATACTTCTTTTCTCTTCTTTTTTTTTAAACACAAAACCCGCACGTGGCTGGCGACCCAGTCCAACGAAAAACAAAACAAACAAAAAACGAAGAAAAAAAAACACCACATTTTTAGAAAGATATATTTCCATTGCACATTTTCAGGAAACCGCTGAGTACTCATATCAGATCATTGTCGATCATCTCAAGGGTCCATCTTAAGAAGATCTCTCCGATGCTGTAGTCTTGAAAAGCAACTTTGGGGGGATTGTTTGGATTCTCTTTTGACACGTGGGAGTCCTTTTTCTCCGTAGGGCCTGGCTGGAGGCCGATTATTCACCAAGTGGAATCGTTCCTCCATGGGAAATCCTGACGAGGCACACTCGCAAGAATGTAACGCTGACTTCCGGAACCACACAAGCACACACGGCCAATACATCTCCTGTCATATTGCCATAAGGGGAGGGCAATGTTTTTTTTTCGTAATTTTTTTTTCTTCACGTTTTTTTATTTTAAATGAGTTAAAAAATACACTGTTGTTTTAGGGGGTGGGGGAGGATTGTCACTTCACAGAGCTGGCTTATTCCCTCACCCCCCCATTGCTCGAATCAACGAGGCTCATTGTTATTTTTATAATGATAAACGCATTGTCCATTTGGTCAGTTAAACAATGCTTGCACTAGTTCTGATGGACAAACATGGCATACGAAGTTTCTTTAAAAAAAAACAGGAAAAAAATTCTCACTGACTCTCTCGCTCTATCTCTCCCGCACACAAACCTCTAAATATATTTGTCTGAAATAAGTCCTTGAGCATTTAATAGCTGGAGTCTTGGCAGAGAGATGCATACACAAATATTTACAAAAAATTATGAGTAGAAGATTTCAAATCATTAAAACACAAGTAAAAAGCAGATACATTTGGCATTAATAAACTTATCCTTTTCTTCGGGTATCAAAGCAAAGGATAACACTGTAAAGTTTTTTAAGACTACGTTTAATTATAAACTTTTCTTTCTGGCATATCCAATAAACTATCTGATGCAAAAAACAAATAACAAACTTCCGACCTTCACTTTCCAGAAAGTCGTTATTTCCTGAACGTTTTTGTGTGTGTGTGTTGTTCTCCTTTTGCACAAAATGAAAAAATAAACCTCAGCTTCTTAAAGAATGCGACCTCTCACATGGTCCCTTCACCGAGCAGATCCCCTGGGAGATAGCTGAGCGAGGACGGCCCGCCGGCTCCAGTGGTCTCAGTCTCCCCACCGCTCCATGGCATGGAGGTGGTCGGAGTGCTGGTCGACCACATCGGGTTTCCGCTGAGGCTCGGCAGGCTGGTGGCGCTGGCCCCATTCCACTGGCCGGTGCCGCGGTTCTCCTTCATCCCGAAGCTGGGAATGCCGCTCAGACCGCCGGAGCTGCCCCCGCTAACGCCCCCGCCTCCGGAGGAGAACTTGCTGCCGCCGGACTGCGACTGGCTGCGGCTGCGGGCGATGTCGGCACTTGTGGCAAAGTCGGCAATGATCGTGGTATTGCTGAGGACACAGTTGTTGAGGCTGCGCTGGGCCTTGACTGCTTCGTCGCGGGTCTTGTAGGCAATGATGGCAGTGCCCTGTGAGAGGTTCATGTGGAAATGCTCCAGAGGGCCGTGTTGTAGGCACAGCAGGCGCAAGGTGGATCCATCAATCTATAAACAAACATTAACATTATTTACCATAACTCCAGATGTATCATAATACTCCTCTCTATTAAGGCAACTCCAAATCCCCCAAAGTAGCGTTAACACAAGTGTCTGAAACTGCTCAAATCTCACTAGAACTTCCCCGAATGTACACACAAATCCGATTGGCACCCAGATGCGTTTTATGCACAGCCTTCAGTGAGCATATTGGACCCTCCTCAGATGACTCCACTACTTCATCACTCGCCATGCTGGAGTACTAACCCACGTATGTCACACACATACACACATGCTACTGGAACTGCACATAACATGTGCTACACACACACACCACATCGGATGGCACAACACGTATGTATCCTTCATGTGCGTAGCACTCCATCATGGCAGGGCCCATTTTCATAGAGCTGCTTAAGCACAAAAAGTTGCCAAGCACAACAAAATTATGCTCACCAGAAAAAGGTTACCAGCCAAACTGCCATGCCACATGTACAATTTGTGACTGGTATTATCCTGCTAATCTCTGCTTAGCAAAAAAAGTTGATAATCAATTTCTTCTGCTTTGAGCAGCTCTATGAAATTGGACCCAGACATCCTGCATTGCTACACAAATGTGACGTCAGTGAGAAGGGACTTTGGCACCGGGGGGGGGGGGGGGAATGTTTGGACTTGGACTTTAATTGGGACTCACCTGAGGGGTCAGATTTCTTAGCACCAACCAATTACTAGGGCCGTCGCTTCCAGACCAACCTCCTAAAATGGATGAAAACCAACAAAAAAAAAATTAAAAGATTATAGCTAGAAGGTCGTTAAATGCAATTTCATATCCATAATGATCAAAAGGACGTTAACTGAAAATTTCGCAAAAAGTTTGAAAAATACACCAGATTCCACAAACAAATGTTTAACTTAAAAAAAATGATTTTTCCTTTTGCCAAACAATTACTTTGGACACCACACTTGATCAAAGAACTCCACTTACCAGGAGCTCAAAAATACGCAAAACCAATTTTATGAAATTCATACATACTGCACTGCGCATACAAACAACCTCAATAGTCCTGAGCCGATGATACATACCTTCCCTTCACTTTCAAATAAACACACCATACAACAAAGACGTAAAAATCTGCTCGAATTTGGGGTCAAAGCTTTTGAGGAAAAAACAGCAAACACCACTGTTTCTTTTGGTGGGGATTTGTACACATTTACACTTGCATATTTTGTTTTTTAAGATAACTAAAATATTAAAGAACCAATGCTTTCAGGGCCCAGTTTCTTGCATATAGTAGTTTATCAGCTGGGAATATTTGGTTGGACAGTTGTTGCTACAGTCAAGTGTATAAAAGAAGATTTTTCTACAGCTTTTTTAATAACAAATTCCGTTTGCTCATGGCACGGCATTAAAAGTAGGAGAATTGATATTGACAAACCTGAGGTACTACTGGACCGGTCCCAGGAGCGGCCTGGGGCATTGTGGGAAGACGAGGTCGGCCAGTCAGCATTCCGCGGTTGATCAGCTAAGCCTGGTGGAGGACGTGGAGGACGCTGATTAGAAGGCACATTCCAGTTAGGAGCGGAGGTGGGCTGAGAGAAGCCAGACCCCTGGTCGTGGTAGTTCCAGCTGGACTTCTTGAAGTTGGGGTTGCCGCTGTTGTTGCCGCCGCCGCCGCCCCCCGACCAGTTGGTGTTGGATGGCGGCGGTTTCATCGGCTTGATCAGGATGCCGGAGATGTCGTCGCGGGGCCCGCCGCGATCGTTGCGGTTGATGCGGGTGTTCATGCCCACAGTCAGGCTGGAGCTGTTCAGAAGGTCGTTGTTGACACTTCCCGGGGTGGCATGGGGGTCGTTGGCGACATCTTTGGTGCGGGGCTTCCAGGGCACGCCTGGTTTGAACTCCAGCAGGTCAATCTCACTATTGGACACGGGGAAGTTCCAGCCTGAATCAGAGAAGGTGGAGTCGGCGCTGTGGGGCAGGCTATCAGTCTGGGTCGGTGAGTTGCTGCGGGACCATCCATCACTTCGGGATGACACGTCCGAGATGGACGCCATGGAGTCATTCCGTCCTGCATTCGGGAACAGATCGCTGGATTGTTTCCCGACGGCGCTGCCCAACGACTGACGCTGCTGAAAGAACTGCGAGAGACGCGACTGCTGCGGCTCCTTCACCCCGAACTCTCCGTTGTTGCCGACCCCTTCACTGTTCGGGAACACATCGGAGTCGCTGTGGACTTTACCACGGGGGAACGGGTGACGGGGCATGCCACGCTGATTGGGTCCACCGGACTGGCCGAGTTGCTGCTGCAGGGCAAACAGGCGCTGCACTATCTCTGGCTGTTGGTGTATGTTGAGCATCTTACCAGACACATTCTGCTGCTGCTGGGCTTGGTATAACTGCTGCGTCTGCTGCTGGATGTTCTGTAGCAGCACCATGACCTACAATACAACATAAAGTCCTTTCTATTAATGTGTTTTCAACTTCAACAATGACCAGAAAATTTATTCTAGAAAACAGACTCCTTTCTACCCAAAGCAGTAAAACACCATGGCAAAAGTAGATTCTTAAAATCAAGGCTGTCACATAGTACATCTATCATTCCAAATATCTGTTCATTCAAACAACGTTATACATGCCCCAGAAATCTGGGGCCCATTGCTGAGTTGTACCCCTCCGATGTCTGATGTCCTTCCCGACAACGATGGCACTTCTAGACTAAAAGGGAATGAAAAACCACACCAGGATCTACTATTTGTAGATAAGAATAGCTTGGATTTCTGAAAATTTGTCTTTTAAACTTAGAAGAATCCGTGGAGTAGAAGAAAGAATTTGTGATCTGAATTAATGTACTGGAAAAAAAACGGGAAATTTCTTGGGCTAGTGTGGCGTGCAGTGTGTGCTGATATGTAACAGGTCTTTTTGTTTGTTCAGCGAATTGTGAGTTAATGCACATTGGAAAGGCATTTGTAGGTTATCAGAGGTGAGATACTTTCTGTAGTAGAACAGGTCTTGAATAACATGGGGGACATGGCCTCTGTTGTCCTGTTCTTGGCCTCTGTGCCCCTTCAAAAGTTTCCCATGGACTTTAAGATTTTCCATTGAAAGTGCCCTTCGAAATAAAGAGGGAAAAAAAAAGGAAATTCCAGGCCTGGTAAAATAATTGTATTTAAACAAAACAGAAACCCAGCAAAAAAAATCAACCGGAGTACATGTACAACAACCAACGAGGCTTCTTCCCTTCCAAACTTTAATAGATTAATATCTAAACACCCAACATCAATCTCTTACCTGTTGATGGGTCAAAGGCTGCTGAAGAAGTTTCTGATTGATCAAACCGGCCTGAACAGCCAACTGCAAGAAGTTCTGTGCTTGCTGTTGTGACTGCTGCTGCTGCTGCTGCTGTTGCTGTTGTTGCTGCATCATCTGCGGATTGAACGGCCCACGGATGGGCTGGTTTGGCGGAGCAAACGGCGGGGCGAAGCTGCCCTGCTGTTGCTGCTGCTGCTGCTGCTGCATGCCACCAAAGCGTTGCTGCTGCTGGTTCGGTGGGAAGCCGCCGCGTCCGATGTTGCCGAAGCCGGGCTTGGGAGGCATGGCGTTGTTCATCATGCCCGGATTGGACATCGGGGATGGGGGCGGCATTGGGCCGTCTCCTATCCCGAATGGTTTGGGCCCGTCAGTGTGGTTGTCCCCACCGAGCATCATAGATCCCATTTCACGGACAAGATCTCCAGACTTGGATTCAGACATCTGCCTCAATTCCACTGTAAATTTCATTGGCACAATAAAAAGAAGCATAACATGTTAGAGTGTCACACATTCAGTGGTACATTCCAGTGAGCTAAAGATAGAAGCATTTTACACTTTCGAGGAAAATTTTCTCCCACAAGATCATATTCCTGCTCCTTGATTTGGCTTTTATTCCGTGAAGAGAACAGCAAGAGCTTTACACTTGTGTCCAAAGTTTGAAAATACCATTTCAATTTTTTGGGAAAAGGGAAGGATCACAACCATTAAAATTTGATGTTTTTTTTAAACACAGTCGCCATGCACACTCAACTTTGTACAGTGAAAGAAGAAGAGGAAATTAGCTGATCAAGTGAAAAGTTGCACGCCAGGAAACATGAACAAAACCTTTATTTCAAATAAGTACAAAAAAAACATAACTTTAGAGTGTGGAGAATAAAAGTAGCATCTCCCTACAAGCCATAAGTACTTACATAGGGCGCTATCGAAGTTCATGTTGTGTTTGCGGAGCGCCATCTCAGCTTCGTCTTGGCGGTAGCCCTGGTCCATCAGCCTCTTCAGTTTACTTATCCAATGGTTGGACTCCTTCTGGCCAATGTTACTCATGCCATTCGTTCCCTGAAATGGGGTCAGGATTAAGGTTTGTTACGTATTGTTTGAAGCTTTGCATGGGGTGGAAAAATAGGAAGGAACTATAAATAAATAGTAAACCTGCGGGTACAACCATGTGTAAATCTCTTCTGTGAGAGTGTTGGCTCTGAAAAGAGCCAATGTGGTCTCGACATTTCGAAAAGTATACTTTGCTCGTTTTCAGGAGAATGCTGGACCTGTTCGCAAGGTTTGTAAAGTCAGGAAGATAAACGAGGATTCAAAGATGCATGGCCCCATTTTCACCGACAGACGTTTTTTTTTTAACATATTTTTTTTCTCTGAATGAATTTTGGCGGACAGTATACCTAGCTCGTTTTCAGGAGAATGCTGGACCTGTTCGCAAGGTTTGTTAAGTCAGGAAGATAAACAAGGATTCAAAGATGCATGGCCCCATTTTCACCGACAGACTTTTTTTTTTACATATTTTTTTTCTCTGAATGATTTTTGGCGGAAGATGCTGTTTCCGAAAGAAAAGACATACAAAAACTTTCGCATACGCCACGGACAATGTACAAAATATATATGTAAAATAACAAGTTGCTTGGACATGGTTGATGAACGTGAATTGATGTCAGGATTTTGTTATGGCCTGTGCAAGTCTTAGGCGTATTCGAGAAATGCGACCTGTTAAAGCGCATGAGTTTGTTTCCATTACTTGTTTAGGCCACTCATCATTGGCGGGTTCTAACGTGCATACCTTTAAACGCAAAAAAAAAAAACCAAAACACTATTAAAAATTTGAATCTAAATTTTCGGGTGAAATCGGCCAACAAATTGGACCTTGCATCTGTATGCAACTCAAGATTGACCGTAAACACCTCTACACAGATACTGGCGCCAACCCTGTAAGCAGGGCATGCAACACTGCTGTGGTAGAAATTTTGGCCCTGGTCTTTTGGACTTAAAAAAAAAACTAGGTGAAATTCTCTTTACCCTATTAGGAGGCCTCCGTCCTTTCATCCAGTTGCTGCTACTGACGGATGATTCACTACTCTGGGATTTGGCATCCCAGTCGTCTTCTCCCCAGTGACCTACAAATAAAATAAGAGAAACCCCCCACTCTTATCAAATGGCACGGAAAACACACAAAAATGAATTTGTCCTTATTTCCTTTAGACAAAAAAAGGCTCAAAGTAGAGTCATAGATTGGTTTTGCTGCTGTAATGTTGATATAGGCCAAATTAAACAAAAAGATACAATAAAGGTCACACAAGAAATTTTCAGCCTAATACAGTGTCTACTTGCTGCAAAAACCAAGAAAACTGTCACAGTATTTTCACACGAACGTCAAACCATCCATGTTTAGCTAAGTGACAGCGGGTACAAACCACATCTCTGGTCGCAGCATTCGCAAACGGACACCAACCCACAGAAATCTAAAGAAACGATTCATGCATGAAACAATTTTGTTTTTAAACACTACGCATTACCCTAAATGCACAAGGACTAATGAATTTTCTAGCACTGTTAGAGGTGTCAACTTCAAACAAAAATCAGTTACATTGATTCCTGCTTCCAGTCTACTGTCGGATTTGTTCATTGAAAGCTAACCTTGGTAAGAAACCTTGTTATTGGATCAAAAATCAGAATTGACAATTTTTTTTCCCACCCAGACGATCAAAACACAATTCAAAACAAAATATACCCCCCAAAACTAAAATATTTGGTCAACATGTTCAGAGCAGTACCTTTCAATATCTTTCTATAAAGGAGTTGTTTTTTAAAAGACAATTTTTTAGTCATGCTTTGGGTGACCATGACTTGACTGTGTTTTAAAATGCAATAATGTTTTTAAATTTGAACTTGCTTGACAATTTGAACAAAGGGAAAGAGTAAAAGAATGCTGTGTAATAAAGACTTACCACCACCGCCACCGCCATTGCCGCCATTGCCACTGTCATTCCATCCAGATTGCATAGAGTCCTTGTCCTGAGTACTGCCACCAGTAGTACTACTACCCCAAGGGGTAGTGGGTTCATCCCACTTGCTACCTGCAGGCTTGGACGCTCCGTTCCTCCACGCCCCAGTCCCACTCTCGGGAGCCTTGGCGCTGCTGTCGCCCCAGCCTGCTGGCGCCGGGGGTCTTCGGGTCCTGGGGCTCACCCCAGCCAGTTGTTGTGGTCCCATTGTCCGGTTTGGGCACTGGGTTGGTACTCCCTTCTGGTGCATTGGGTACGACGGGTGATGGAGGCACAGCCGTCCCATCCCCTTCGGCCGCCGGTCCAGGTGGGGGAGTTTGCATAGTACTGTTGGAGTCCTGACTGGATGCTATCCGAGCCACGTTGCGTCGATTTTGAGCGTCGATTCTTGCATTGTGCTCGTTTGAGTTTCCCCAGACAAAAGTCCCATCATCAACTGGTATCTTACGGTTTGTTGGTGGAGAGTTGTTGTTGCCCCATCCAGTGGCCACGATGGTTGTTGGGATATCACTGATGTCGTTCCAGCCGCTAAGTTTCTCAGGCATCCTTGGAGGGGGATGCTCCTGTGGAGGATTGGCTTGGTCATTGGACCAGGTACCCCAGGAGGAGCTCTCAGACGGGCCGTGAGGGTTGCCACCACCATGTGGGGGCATACCACCAGGGGGATTCCTCCAACCGGAGGGATGATTTTGCCCTGCGCTTTCCCGGCGCTCCATTGGACCCGGTGGTTGCCTAGGCCATGGAGGTGTAGCTCCGGAGCTCATTCCGCTGTTACCTCCCATTCCACCGCTGCCACTCATTCCACCTCCGCCGCCCATTCCACCTCCGCCGCCCATTCCACCTCCGCCGGTCATTCCACCTCCGCCGGTCATTCCACCTCCGCCGCTCATTCCACCTCCGCCGCTCATTCCACCTCCGCCGCTCATTCCACCTCCGCCGCTCATTCCACCTCCGCCGCTCATTCCACCTCCGCCCATTCCACCTCCGCCGCTCATTCCACCTCCACCACTCATTCCACCTCCGCCACCCATTCCACCTCCGCCACTCATTCCACCTCCGCCGCCCATTCCACCTCCGCCGCTCATTGCACTGTTGCCGACCATTCCGCTCATTCCCATATTACCACCCATGCCAGCTCTCATACCAGCTCCGGGAATACCAGGGTTACCAGGATTACTCGGTGGAGCTCCCCAAGCAGGTTTGCGATCACCAGACCATGCAGACTGAACAGGTGGATGTGCCACAGGCTGTGGCGGCTCAGTTGGCATCTTCGGCTTACCCCAGGCAGACGGTGGGGGAGGGTTGGATCCCCAACTTGGATTTGGTGGTGGAGCAGGCTGGTTAGATCCCCATGCTGCAGTACCGTTATCGACGGTCTTAGGCACTGAGTTACTCTTCACTTCCCACTGGGTATCCTGGTTGATTGGCTTCTTTCCCCATCCTTCAGCATTCGCCTCTGCGGGGGCTCCCCATCCACCAGACCCGTTACCTCGGTTGTCTCCACCAGACCCATTACCTCGGTTGTCTCCCCCACCCCAACCTGATGGGGTAGGTTGTCTGGGACCACGTGATTCTGGTCCATCGTTGGGCATGCCAACAGGATTTGATCCCCATCCTGAAGTAGCAGGGCCTGTGGATGAGCTAGGGCTTGGCAAGGTACCCCATCCAGATGGCCCAGGAGATGTTGGGGTCTGGGAGGGGGTCTGGGAGGGATGCTGTTGGCCGGCCTTCCCCCATTGGCCCCCTGGAGTGGCATTGTCTCTCCAGCCAGGTACAGCTGCGCCCTCAGTAGAGTTGGTTGGCTGGCCGGGGTTGGGTTTTCCACCCCAGCCGGAGTTGGATGACTGAGTTGGGGCAGCGCCCCATCCTGGTGTCGAAGCTACTGAGCCAGAGGTTCGGGGCATCTCTCCCCATCCAGATGTTGGTGTCTTGGGTTGCGTTCCCCAACCGCTGGAGCTAGCAGGAGTAGTGTTGCTGCTGCCCCATGAGGCTGTAGTTGATAGACCCAGCTGATCGCTTCTGCTGGAAGTACTGGAAGCAGTGGTCCAAGAGGCACCTGAAGAGACAAATTTATAATGAACACAATAATGAAAATCAGAGGAGATGAAAAATGCTCAAAAGAAATCTTGTTCGGTTTTGTTCAACAAAGAGCTGATTTCTCAAACAAAAGAAGAGGTTAATCTAATAATAAAAATTTTGTTTTTTCAAATCAATGCTTTATAAAGATTTTTTGTATAAAGTTTCAGAATTTGAATCTATTTATATTCCATTTCTTTTATTAAATTTAATTCCTAAAGTACCACCGGACTGGTTGTCTTACCATTAGCACTAGAGGCAGTGTTATTAGCACCTGCACTTTGTTCCTTATTGGGACCCCAACCTGTTGTGCTGGTAGTTACTGTGGTCGTTGGCAGCGGGCTTTCTGTTTGCATGCGTTCACCTTGGCCTTGTGTAGAAGGCGCTGATGGTTGTGTATCCATCCCGTTACTGTCTTCATCGTTATTGCTCCCGCCGCTGCCCGTCCAGCCAGACCTCTGCTCTTTCCTGTTTTCCCCCTCAGAGTTGGCGCTCGGGGTACCGCTGCTTCCCCAGACGGAGTTACCGGGGGTGCCTGTGGGGAGGGCACTGCCTCCAGGTCCTGAAAAGAGACCCTGCTGAAATTGAGACCCCACAACGGAGTCCTTCCCGCTCTGCGGCATAGCGGTGGTGGTGATGGAGCCCCATCCCGCCCCTGCCACCGTGCCGGTACTCCAGATGGAGTTGATCATGCCGCCGCCACTGCCGCTCTTGGAGCTGGTGCTGGTTGTCATATTGCGACCTTGGTCGTTGCTTTGACTGGCAGCTGGCATGTTAGTGGTAGCGGTGGGGGCACTGGAGGAAGAAGTGGTTTTGAGTTCGTTTTCAGTGGGGGTGGGACGGCTAGGTTCACGTTTGATAGCTGGCCAGGCCTCCATATCGTGTTCATCAACTACAATTCTTTGTTTAGCACTGGTTTGGTCCATGGACTAAGAGTAACATCTGTTTTTAAAACAAAACAAAACAAAACGAAATTCACAGAGTGTACTTTAACAACAATTAATAAATATACCCTGATAAAGAAAGGCATCACTGTCAGAAAAGTGGACTTAAGGCCGTGTCTGAATTGACGGCTTCAACTCCGGGTATGGCTATAGATGATTCCATGTCATCATGTATTGGAGTATCAAATGTCCTTAGCAACAGTCATAGCTGTAGCTGTAGCCACCAATTCGGATATGGCCGTAGTCACTCTTCAAAGGACTGTAAAAGACTTTTCTATTGCAACGTCACAGCTCGAGGTTTTTACCAACCAAGGTTGGAAAACTATGGGAAGCCATACATGCAAAACAAAAAATAGATTGCCACAGATTGTACCCATGTTACACTTATAAAAATAAAGTGTTGAATTTGTTGGAAACAAAGCATCCAATCATGGAATGTAATTTTTGTCATTGAAAGTTGGCGTAAATGTTGAATTCGGTCACAACATCTGTTAACACATTTGAATGTTTTGCCAACATTCGGCTGTCCATGCCAACCAGCGCGGTTTGTTTATCAACAATAGAAAGTTTACAGCAAATTAGTCTGGTGATTACCTAAAAGCTGGTTCACAAAAATATAGTTGACAGTAGGAACAACACAGCCATATCTACAACTGATGCTTCATCACAAAAGGGGGAGGGGGACGGGGAATACACCGTCAGCGGAACTCACCGGTAAAAAATTTAGCTTTGTGAATTGCCAATAGTGGAAGCACACTGACACCGTACATTCACTGCTTGAGTTGACCACCAGTGTAGTCTGAATGCCTTGTCCCAATGGATTGGTGTCCTCTATGGCAGTTGCATGGGCTTTGGCTTGTTTAGAATAATCTGGGGGGCAATACAAGACGATGCGGCTTTAGTCAAGGTTGACTGGGGGAAGGAGGATGGTGGGCCGGGAAGGTGGTTGTGCACCAGGGAAGGAGGTTGTGGACCGGGGAAGGGGGTGGCAGGATTTCTGTTTATCTTGGGGGAAAAACCTGTTTTTTTTATTCTTATCAACAGGCAACCATCAAAGGTCTGAATTCCGATGAAAGTCTGCAATTTCCCATCACTGAAATTGAAAGAAAACATCTTTGGCTTGGGCTTGTATTGAATAGACACGTATAACTTGTTCAGACAATTTCAGAGCACCTGGCAGTGCAAGCACGATCTCGGCTTTGTTTGCAGTAGCTGGTAGGGTTACGGTGAATGCTCAGACTTGCTGTAAAAACATACATAGATGCGATAGAGGGAAAAAAACACCCAGAATCAAGCAGAGATGACGCAGTCTTGTCTCTGGCAAGTAGGGTATATAACTAAGATTGGATGAGTGCCAAGAAAAAGAGAAAAACCAAAGCGCAGCGTAAGCTTGAGTCATTGACGACAGTGACTGAGACCTTTTTACATGTACATGGCCGCTGATATGGTATTAGACCAGTACGATGACTAAATGGAGAATTTAGAAGCACCTGTTTTGGTTTACGTGTCTTTAGAGAAATTAGAAAGTCAGGAAAATATTAGGATTAACAAACATCATACTAGAACCATTTTTTTCCGAGAAATGTTTCCCTCCGAAATGAAGTCATATTAGAGAAAACTGTATCTGCAGCTAATTTTGGTTGTTACAACCAAAAAGCAAAGTTAAGGACAATGTGTTTACATGCTGAAAACTGTGCATGGTTTTTCACTATTTTTCTCCAGACTCACCCAATGGATTAAGCCCAAATGTTCACAGGTTTGTTATTTCATGTCTATGATCGACCACACAAAACATGAACACTGTCTGTGACTATCTTGCCGGCTCAACCAATCCTGTATACCTTTAACGACCTAGAACTAGCTACAACTGGCACCAGGATAGAAGTTTCCAGAACAGTACTGTCGGCTCTACATCTTGGCATGTCATTTTGGTTTTAGTCATCACACTAATGAACTCAAATCAAAGACACCTCAAAACATAGAAATCCTAAGTCCCTAGGAGACAGATACCATCGTCAATCTGGGGGAGAGACCTTCTACTTGTGGGAGAGGCTCCCCCCTCTTAATTATCATATGTAAAAAAATAACCTGCTCACCTTTGGTGTTCTTTGTTCTGTGAAAACCTGAAAACAATCACAAGCATAAAGATTACGAAAGTGAAATGGACAGCTAAGCTTGTTGAGTTTCTCTTTCATAAATGGTCTGTAGTAAAAATGTAAACAAAAGTCATAGCTAAAAAAGTATATAACGAAGCGGGTATTTATATTATCTTATGTGAGTGACCTGACAATTATATAAAAATAATAATAATAATAATAGTAATAATTAATAATGCACTGGGGAAACATCTAGATGAAATAGGGACAACTGTAAGGGTAGATCTGTTACAGAAGGCAGCCCTTTTGGGAGCAGTAGGATCCTGAGAAAAACCTTGAGATCTAAGGCTACGGGATGTAGCCCAACTTGAGAGTACCTGCACAAAGGAAAATATTATCCTTTTTTGCGTGCTGTGATAAAATGAAATAATAATAATATCATAAAGAACAGGCAAACATAAAGCGCCTACAGTAGCTGTGCAAGATTTAGTTTCACCAATAAAAGGCAAACATGAAAACAACAGTTTTGACACAATGAAATAAAAATGTTTTACAAAAATATCACAAATGCATACAGTATAAAGTACTATTCTCTGCACCAAAAACTGACAACATTTCACAAATACTTTCAATTGGAGACAAAAAGAGTGGAAAAAGAACATCATAAGCAAATGGAGGATAAAAAGATATCGCTTTAAAGAAACTATTAAACAACACTAAGGCCCTAACCCTCCTAAATCCTTCCATACCCTCTTTGCCGATGTAAAGGATTCAGAAGGACTGAGGGTTGTACATGTACATAGGCCCAAATAACAATAAGCTTATCACTGGGTCAGACGTTCCAATCTTATTAAAGTCCAAACAATTTAATGTAAAGTGATATACAAGTAGGAGAGGAGGATGGTGGAAGATTGAGGTCACCTATGGGCGAGTGGGCCTAGGGAGTAAAGGTTCAGAAATGCCAGACCTACCTTCACGAATATCAACTTGCTTTCCCTGTCTGTTTCCAGACAGTCTCTACTCCACAGTCGGAACCTCACAGTGGTTCACTGCTTCTGAAATCCCAGCCTCATAAAATAGCACTATAGCGGAGAAAAAAACAAAACAACACCATTTAAAAAAACAAAAACATTTTAAAGTTTTAAAGAACTGGGCGTTAGACGCATGACACTTGGCCCTTGGGGGAAAAATGTAGGAAAATTTGTGTTGAGTACCAGGGCTGACATACATGAAGGGCTTTTCAGGCCATTTAGTAACAGTTTTGCTGATTTTTCTGAGGGCTAATGAAAATGAAATTAAAGTAGGAAGAATATCCTGCCTGGACCAAGGTTTTAGCCAGGATTTGGTAAAAGGGTGTCCAAATTTGCTGGAAATTTTAAAACTGGGTGTCCAAACTGTTCACTTATAATAAATTTATAAATTTACATGTAACTGAAAGATAAAACAGGGTGTCCAAAGTTAAAACAGGGTGTCAAAAGACACCCCTCTGGCTAACACTATGCTTGGGGCTGGCACTTCAAGAAAGTTTACTGAATTTGTCATGGAGATTGATACAGACTTGTAATTAAAACCCTTTCAGACCCACATCAAGCTGCCGCCATTATCCGTCATGCTCCCCGTGTGCCTAAGCAACTATGACTAACTATTCTCTCTGTATAAACAAGGAGGCCAGACTACTATCTCTGCACCTCATTCCGGTTAAAAACAACAGTTTAAATTGGAAACAAAATGAGACTTTCAGAACTTTCAAAAATAAAATTTAGCAAAAGAACAAGTTAAGACGGCTACTTTCTACACAGGTACGCCCATCTTGAAAACACAGGGTGGAGAGCCAACAAGGTCTGACACAGTAATCTAAAAAAGACCAGTATGAATCATGGCATTTCCACCTCTATGCTAACCCCCTGGAGATACAGATTTAGAAGAGCTTTTGGGAACAGTATCCTCAGCACTAGAGAAGCAGATTAAAAAGCAGACAAAAATAACAGCTCGGGTCTGGAATTACACCGAGGCCACGGCGGACATGTCCTCTGTTGCCCCTGGTCTTGGCCTTGGTGCCCCTTTAAAAGTTTCCCATAGTCTTTAAGGTTTTTTCCAATGGTAGTGCCCTTTGCAAAATGAAAATGGCCTTGCCCTCTCAAAGACAACATTCCTGACAGCTACCTTCCCCCCCCCAGGCAGACATTAAAAAAGAGTCTGAATTCAGACACAAGTCTGAAATTTTTCACCCCTGAAAACAGAATTGCATGGTTTCGTCAGGTTTAGAAAACCCTGGAGTAAGGAAGTTAAACTCACCTAAAAATCTAACAGTTAAGGCGTTCAGTTTGCAACAAATGCTTCTGAAACGTTAACTTTTGTGACTTTGTGCAGCACTATCCGTCTTCTGTAGAAAAGAGAAGAGGAGTAGATAGGTTTACGAGACAAATAAAACAGATAACATTGTACGAAAATTTGAGAGTCAAGAATTCAACATTAGCAGTGACATACAGGTATCCACTTTCAACGACTCTATACATGTATCAGGGTTCACCCTAACTTGTTCACCGATTGGCCAGCGGAACCAGTTAGTTCGTCATTTCAATAGTCAGCCAGCCTTTTCACTGGTCCACATCTTTTTTTTAACGATTTTTCTTAATCACTGTCATTTTGTATGGTACCTCAGTTTGAAGCAATGCGGACAAATCAGTGCAGGCAGTTGTTGATTATAATGTATATTTGAGTAGAAATGAGGTAGCCAGTCGGACCACTTGGACATCATTCTGACTGGTCCTTAGAAGTTGTAACTGGTACTTGGTCAGCAGACACTGTTAAGGAGAACACTGCTTCAGATACATTTGCATATGCTACCACAGCTGGGTTCCAATAAGTGAAATGACACAAGATGTGTACATGTTTGCAAGAGAGTTCTGTGCATGTACATGTAACTATCACCACTTCCAGTGGATGCATATCTAGTATGTACATCAAGTTGGGGCTTCAAATGTTCAGACCAGGGCCCATTGTCACAGAGCTGCTTCATCCCAAAAACAATTGTGCTTACCAGAGTGAGGTTACCAGCCAAATTACAAAGTCCACATAAACTATCTGTGACTGGTTTCCGGCTTATTTTGGTTAAGCAGAAAATTGTTTAATACGTTTTGTCTTAAAAGCAGCTCTACGAAATTTGGCCATGCAATTTTAAAATTAGCCCCTTCAAAATAAACACATATATTTTAAGATTCTCCAAATTGCAAAATCAATTCAGTCTTGCCGCTTTTAAAATGAAGTAAAAACAAACTCCAAAACACATTTGCGAATTTAAAATTAGCCTGTTACCAATTTGGTCATTTTAAAATCTTGTGTCCTTTTTCTTGTAAGGATCCAAACTTGTCCACGACAAGAGGGGGTACGTCGGATGTGCTTACCTTTTAAGACATCAACAAATCTTGCATATACCTCCTTGTGAACGGAGGGAATGGTTTACATCGTCATCCTGTCCCAACTCACCGGAGTGGCAGCGGTGGGACCTTCGCAGAGGGACAATCGTCTCGCAATCAACTGCAAAAACAAGAAAGGATACAAAGAGAAGCACGTTAGCCAGGAATACAAACTAGGAGACTTTGACTTGGAAATCAAATTTTCCTTGTTCACCCAACAACTGAATTATCAAGTTTACCCAGTCAGTTTCCCTTGTGGTTTATTTCTTGATATTTCAAAGAAAAAAGTCACATCCCATTAAGGTGATCCCTGTACTGCTGCTTCCCAGGTTGTATTGTAAGCTTGGGTGCGATCCCTGGTTACACGGCAGTTACAGGTTGGACGGCTTCTGACTGGTACCCCCCAACAAAAATATTGACAGAGTATGGAGACTGCCACTATTTAGGGCCAGATAGCTCATTTGGCATGTTAATCCGGAGGTTACAGCTTCAAATACCGTTTTAGTAAAAAAAAAAAATTGCTCACCCCAAAATTAAATTAAATTTGAACTTAACTTCCAAAGAACGACTCAAGTTCTTCCATTTTTGAAAACTGTAACTCTCATGTTTGTGCACAGTGTTTTGACCGGTTTCTTTGTTTTAACATCTGTACCATTACATTTATGTTATGTAAAATACACAATTTTTTTTTGAAATGTGCTTGTACTGTAAACTAAAAGACAAATGTCGATTTTTCAGCAGGTTTTCATTTGACATTATTTGTTAAATTTGTTGTCACTGCGGTTTTGTTTAAACATTATTAACACTGCAGAGACTTTGACAGGGCCCCCGTGGATCGTCTCCAGCACACAAACTGCACATGTTAATTAAGATGTGACTGTCATCACAAAAACCCAGCCATGCAAATAAATGAAGCCCAGTATTTCACTATTTATCAATTCACTTTGGCTCTGCTATACAAGTATGTGAGAGTGCTCGTGTCAGTCAGAGGGTGGGGAGGGGGGAGGGGGAAATGACTTAAAGGCGCCAGGACCCAAATAAGACAACGTTCTAAATGGACTAAAACCTAATAAATGACGCTGATAATTACTGTTTGTATTCCCCAATGGAGGTGCAGCTAGAGTTAGAAGCTGCAGCAGGCCTGTAGGCCATCAGGGTGAGAACCGAGAGGTGTTGTACAGTGACCATTGGGGTTAATTCATTTTGCATTATCCTCTGATCTCACCGCTACACCCAAAATGAAGATGGATATCAATTTACTTTTATTGTATGTTAATGTTTGATGAATATATATAACTTGGATTTCTGGTTGAAGGGAAGGGGGGGGGGCGGAGGATAGAAGTCGACCCTTTTGGTTGAGAGAAATAATGTTGCTAAATGTCATCTTGCAACATTACAAGTTAATGTCCATATATGTATCGTGCCAATTTTAGATCTTGAAGGGGAATGTACTGTATGCATGCTCATTTATTTCTGCAGATACTTTCCTGAATAAAGAAGCGATTATTTTCACATGAGTGTAAGTTCAATTTTTTTACAATTTCAACATCAGGTTTTGGACTCAAAATAAAATGTTTGACTAAGTATAGCATTTCAAGCAGAGATTATTCCAAGGGAAGTTTTCCACCATGACCATCTTTGTACCATGTACATTGTACATGTAAGTTATGTGCAAATCTGTGAACCACTGACATTCACAATCTTCCCAATGTTGTGCACACACTTCAAAAGCATCTTCGAATATACAACACACAAATATCTTCGTTCACCTACATGTAATAAAATTACATCATGTACTAAAACATGCTTCCTACATTTAGAGTAGATACAGTATCATAGTATTGAGAGAGAAAAAAAAAGTACACCCTCTCTCAAATGGAGATCCCGATTCAAAACACTACTTACCTGAACGTCCGACGCGGATACATAATGTGGTCAATTATACAACTTAAAATGTCATAAATTTTCCAGATCCTCGGAAGGAAAATAAGTCAATAAAATTAGCGCGTTCAATTGAATCAGCGCTGGAGGAAAATGAACCCTTCTTTATATTTTTTTCCCGAGCCGAACCAGCAAGACAAATTTCAGAAGTTGCACTTCTAAAGTGTGAGTCAGACGGCATCTCTATCCCAGACACTGACATTCATTTCCTGTCTGGGCCGGAGAGAGAGAAAGAGAGAGAGAGAGAGAGAGAGAGCGAAGAGAGGAAAAAAATGCAAGCAGGGAGAAAAAAAAGAAGGGGAAGAAAAAAAAGGGTCGTGGCACACATACAGTATGTCAAGCACTGTTGCATGCCGTAGGCCGTTAAGCCAAACAATGCTTTCTAACCACGATAAAGGACGGACATTCAGTTTCTCTCCGTTCCTTCCCCCCTCCTTCTCCCTCTCTCTATAAATATCTCCTCTCTCATACTGAAGATTTCTGACATGAAATATTCATGGCCGATTTGGGGGGAAGGTTTGATGAGCACATATCGTTCACGATGCGAGGACGTGGAGCTGTACATGTCATGCATTTGATTCCTATCAGGTATTCATGTTTTTTTTTACACAAATTCTCCACAACGCATGGCCGGCGCCGAGGTTTTTGCACTGATAAATTTGTAGCCAAAGCTGTTTATTTCCGGACTGTTATGTTTTTTTTTTCTCTTGCCCCTTTCCCCCTCTTCGGATTGAATTTGTATTTTCATTTGTCAGAAGTCTGCAACGGTTGCATGTATCAGCGGAAGCATTTTACGACATAAAAGGGAAGTTGTGTTGAGAAAATTTCAATTTAAAAAAAAAAAAAAAAAAAAAAATTATTGACCCAATTCAACCGACGTCATGAAACGATAACCCACCATTATGGGAGTCACAATCCCCATGTGCTACTGTGCGGTGCATTTTTTTGTGGTGCGCCCGCAGTAAGACGCACATTATAGTTTCACATGTGTTTTTGACTCCAAAATGGCAGACTGTACATTTAGCCGCCTTAACGTCAGTGCCAGGGGTCCAATCAACAACCTTACACTATCCATATAAACTACTAAATGCATGTTTAAACACGACCCACCCCCAACCATTTAAAAATCCAACAGCACATTTTCGTTTGATTCCGTTCGACTGAGGACTGAGATAACGAACTGATTACATGTATGCTTCACATGGAATCAGGGCAAACAGCCATTTATAACCAGAGTGTTCCAGTTTGGGTGATGAGTTACCATATGGTGTTGGTTTTTTTGTTAGATTGAGTATCTCACATAATGTACATGTAGTAAATCACTCAAGAGGTGAATTATTGAACCTTTATCCAGATATATTTTATTCTCCATCTTATTAACGTACCCTGTCTGCTATGATAATAAAAGAGCACCGATTGTCATTACAGTAAAAAGGGCCCGACTACTTTTCTTTCAGTCTCGATATGGTTACTTTGATTTTAATATGACCAAAACTACAAAATGGCTGCACAATGATGATGAATAAAAACTACTTTCAAAAATATTGCACTATGCATTAGGCTGAGCCCCACAAAGACAAGTTGTGTGTACACAAATGCACATTACAAGTCGCTTTTAACATTCATCATGTTCATATGTTTGTGTGCTAACAAAAATACTGCGAACGAAAGACTGATTCATCAGACCAGAACGAGTTACATGTACACGACTGCAAAAAAAAATTTCCTGTACATTAAAAACATCTGCATACTTACATTTTCTATCAACTGGATAAACATTCTTGAAATTGCAAAAATACACCTGCAGAGAAAGAGAGGGGGAGAGAAAAATATGACTCATTTACCGTTTATGAATTTTGTTTCGAATCAAAATCAAGATTCCCTTCGCACACAAAAATAAAATAATAATAATCACAAATCAAGGTGGCAATGTCGTTTCATGGCGATTGAGTTTCCGCCTTCATGTATACTGTCTGACGTTAGCGTGGGATGTGAGACCTGAACAGTGGAACGAAATGGTTCAAGTGTATGAAACACTGTCGTTGTTGTCTTTTTTCAAGAGTAAATTCATTCCAATCCTCTAGTTTTTTCAACAAACACACAATTATGAAGCACTGAGTGTACAGCGCTCATCACGCGTCGATGTACAAAATGTACGGTATGTGGCGCCCACAATATTAGTTAATGCGCAGGACAGTTCTTTTCAGAACTGAGACGTCTCCCGAGTTCCAAAAACTCTACTCCCTGGAAGAAGAAGAAATTGCGAGACAAGTTCTCTAAGGAACATAATCTCCACAGCAAAGTAGATATACACATGGTGCTACCGCAAACCAAATATACGCCAACAATTTTATTCTTTATCCCCCACGTAAACTTATTACATTTGTATTTTAAGCACACTATTAAAATAAACCATTGAAATTTCCAACAAGGTAGTCATACTGTTTATCAAAATTGGAATTACAGTTATTATGATTCGAACTGCCTCTAGCTACCGGGCAATCTCGGCGGTCCAGTAGTAAGACAATTGCTCTAGAATGGCAAAGGTTGTGGGTTTGAATCCCATCCGAGTAACATGCCTGTGATTTTTTTTTCACAGGACTAGGGAAAGTATACAGTGCTTGACACACATCACTGTATGGGTACAACCAAATAATATGAACACAGTCTGCGACTGTTTTGTCGGCTCTACCAATCCTGTAAAATACCTTTAAAAACAATTTGCAGCTCTGCTTAGTTTTGATGTGTGCTCACATACACTGACTGCACATAAACACAACGAGGTCAGAATGTTTTCTCATCATATTCCAATTTGGCAAAGCCTTCATAAACCCAACCGTTAAGTATATCATACAACCAACTGCATAAATAAGCAACTGCATGAATAAAACCACATAATGCAGTACGTGTCGCAGGCGCTTCGTGCCCATGCACGCACACACAGCCCTTCTATTTTTTGCGTAAATACCAGGGAAAAAAGCAACGGTATCCTTCAACAGGGACAGGGTGTCATGTGAGACTGTGACAACAACGCTGTATTATCACATTAAGCACTTGGCAACTCTGACAGACATCCTAGCTAAACAAATCAGGTCTTACTGCAAATGCCATGACTAGGTACGGTGCTTTGAAAACGAGAATACGTGTCCTTCTGTGGCAGGTAACCGAGTTTCATCTCTTGTCGCGGAAGTAAGCTCTCATAATTGATATCCCAAGAAACAAAAGATCACAAGAAATCTTGTCTTCTCTTTTGTTTACTTTCTCTATTTATTCTAATTTATTTTACTTGATGTGGAGAGTTGAGTTTCTAATATAGCGGCCTCAACTTGTCATAATCGGAATCCCCAAGAAAACTAACATCCCTATAACTATTTTCTCTTGTTTTGTTTACTTACTTTATCATCATTATATATTTTACTCCAGATAACCCATCTGTAGAGTTTAGTTTCATCTCTTGTTGCAGCCACAACTTCTCATTGATTGAAATCCCCCAAAAGCTACGATTACAATTCAATCATTTTCTTCTCAGTTTGTTAACTTACTGGGCTCTCCATTGAACCCTTGAATATAACTTCCAACAGCTTAAACAGCGCCCTCACAGAGGGCTGAGAGTCGTCTGTATTAAAGATTGTTCGACCTCAGCCAGGGCGGCCTGCGCAATGGGTCCATGAGCAAAGTCACCAATCCAATACACTACCCAGGCGTTTTTTTTTTGAAAAGTAATTCGGCTTCGCTTGAAGTGGCTGACATATTGACCAGATGCAGCCCACATTTGATCTCGCAAATTGATTCCCTTCCAGCCTCAGTCTGGTCCCATTGACTTTGCTGGGAGAAAGCAAGATGGCCGCGTCCTGTCAGGGATTTATTGCCCGTGCAATGGAAGGATCATCCGAGTTCAAGTATTGTTCTTGCAATCATCCGAGCAATTATCATTCAGCTGCAGAGAATGCACTCAACTCTAGAAACTAATTACCTCGTTAAAAAAAAAACAACCTACAGTAGCCTCTTGAAATAGTATTCATACATAGACAACTACAAGTGTGCAGACAAAATTGTAAGAGCACTCATAAAAAACACTACTTAATTACAACAAATCTGCAGGGAGCAGACCGTGCATTAATGCTGGCTTGTAATTTAGTGCTGTGTAGGTGTGGGACCGCTGATGCGCTGGGTGTGTTCAACAAGTCTGAACTTGCAAGTGTCGTGGTGACCTGGATGTGTGCTGTGAATAATCTTTCACCTTGTGTGTGTGGACACAAGAGTCTCCCTGTAAATAACAATTGAGGGCCCTCTGCTGATGTGTCGCAGACCGTCACGGTACCGCGGTACCCTGTACTATCGGGAACGCCACAGATTGATGAAAGACAGGATCCATTGAAAACTGGAACAAGAGAGGACGGAGAATCTCCACCCTTTGAATTGAGCAACCCTGTTCTTGAAAACGTCTGTAATTTCTCATAACATGTCTCAACAGAGTCAAAAAAATACATATCTCTCTCAAATTGACAAAGACAAATAAAGTCAAGCCCATGAAGTTAGTCGAAATGCTTCCATTAAAAAAGAACCCGTTATATTTTTGAATCAAATCAATGCAAAAATCTTGTCCATTGTCTACATGTAGCCAAATGTAGTTTTGAAAAATGAACTTTGTAAACAGTTTGCACTTTCTAAACAAGGGCCGGGTAGCTAAGCACAGCAAAATTATGCTTACCAGAATAATGTTACCAGCCAAAATACTGTGTCACACGTTAAGTATCATCTGTGACTGGTATACTGCTTAGCAGAAAATTGTCCAGCAATGATTTTCAGCTTGAAAGCAGCTCTATGAAATTGGGCCCCACGGTATAGCAACTGATCATTAAGGATTCCTGATTTGATTAAATACCTTGGATTACCATAAAGAACGTGTACAATGAACCATGTAATGTCTTCCTAAATGGAACACCAGAGACCTGTTTTGGCTTGGCATAATACGCAGCCTGAAAATTCATTCCAATTGAGGCCCTGCCTCTTTTCCTGACTAAAGGGCACTTCCACTTCATCATCACAATGACAAGGCCACGACCACAGAACTTGTTCAGTACGGTGCCGCGCACGACACATCCACGCAATGGCGATAGACCCAAAAATAAAGAGGGGGGGGGGGGGAGAGAGAGAGAGAGAGAAAGAAACCTAAATCTGTCACCAGTATTTGAATAAAACATTATCTGCCCAACCTCATCAAGAACAGCTGAAAAACATTATTAGCTTTGAGAGTGAATCGCTGCTCCCCGACCCAATGTCAACACAGCCCCGCTACTCTAGCCTCTCTACTGCCAAACCACGGCCTGCCCTATGAGCATCAGTGTGGCGCAGGGATTAGATTAACCTCATTGTGGGTTTAAAGGGGGAGGTAGATCTTGGTTAACAAGATTGAAGGGGAAAAAAATGGAACAAGAGGTCGTGTCTCGACCGAGTGCTACAGCTGTGGGTATGGGTGGATCGTTACAAATGACGGAGCTTCTTCAACATGTTCAATGTTGATCCCTGCAGCAAATAGCCACAGCTGCAGCACACACACACATATCAGACATGAACTCAGAGAGCCAGGTACTTGACTTAATTAATGGCTTCACTTGGCTGTGGCTACATGTACCATCAAACTGCAATGTTACTTTGCCGTTCAATAGCCGTAGCCATAGCCAAAGTGGTTTTATTCAGAAAGAAACCCTTGTTCTTTTGGGGGTTTTCTTATGCTGAAGAAGCAGTGGAAATATATTGTTTGAAGAACTGAATACAGCATTGAAAGAATTTGTTTGCGAATATTACAACAGCAAGTCGGGCAATGGCTCAAATTTGTTGGCCAAACATGCGCTGAGTTATTAATTTGGTTTATTTCAGAAATAAAAACTTCACAGCCTCAAGGAGGCTGACTTTAATTATTTATTTTTTTTACAATATTAAGAAGAGTTCAAAATAAAAACATCTGGTCCGATGGGAAAGTTATGAAAACATTTACATTTAGACCCACACA
The DNA here is from genome assembly GCA_032158295.1 of Pycnopodia helianthoides. NCBI lineage: Eukaryota > Metazoa > Echinodermata > Asteroidea > Forcipulatida > Asteriidae > Pycnopodia > Pycnopodia helianthoides. The sequence goes on from CM063245.1 coordinate 13,104,994, forward strand.
ATCAAGACGAACCTGAATGCCGGGGGTAACAAAAAATATATTAACAACAAAAAAATCTGAATGCGTCAACTTCCCTTTAAAAGGCGAGCTAATGCTATCTGACAAAAAAACTGTTTTCAGTTCCCCATCACAAAACAAGAAAGTAACAGGATGCAGTGTAAATCCTACAGGGGAAATGTCTTATCAGCTGCAAAGCCAGCTCATTAAAGGCGCGTTGTGTGACTCACACAATCCTGCCGTTGTCTCATGTAGCACCTCATTGCTGGAACCTCTACAGAGTGTGTCCACCGAGTCAACGCCATATCGGGGTGGCTTCTATTCGCATGACAGAAAAATGGCAGGGCTCAACCCTTAACCCTAGCCCGGCGTACATTGTCCAGTTAAAAAACTGCTATGGGCTAGTAAATGCCGCTTTTCAACTTGGCCCTGGGGCTACTAAAAAAAAACTGTGCAGCCTACTTGTTTATAAGGCTCATCTTTCTGCCTTTTCAGATGTGAATAATCGATTTTTAAAATGTGTTAATTTATTTTCGAGTGTGTGAACGTAACTTCCATTTCACCATCAAACTGATCGTGATCGCTCCCATTAATACATCGGACAGATACATCTAAGGACATTACACGTTTAAAATCTGGGCTATTACAACTTCCTGGAGGGCAAGTGAAACGCACAGTTTACTAGCCCGGTGGGCTACTTTACAAAGAGCTTAAGCGCAAGGCCTGAATAGAATCCAACTAGTTTACTAGCCCGCTGGGCTACTTTACAAAGAGCTTAAAAGCGCAAGGCCTGAATAGAATCCAACTACATGTAAATTGTACCTGCAGGACTGTACTGATATATTCCCGACCATTCAGACATGCGAGGGGGGGGGGAGACACACCCCTGCTACGTTCAGCGGCCACTCATGTCATTCAACAGATTTACGATGGAAAAACAAAACACACCAGAAAAATGTATGTGTCACGTATGAAATTTTGCATGATGTATTGACCCGTTGCACGGACGTGGCTTGCGGATACTGCCTGCATATGGTCTTCCAGTTTGGGAGTTAAAATGTTCAGTGGAGATATGAGCCCAATATCATGGCTCTGTTTACAATTCAGAATTCTGCGGCTATGTCACCGTCTAAAGCATGGGATTCTACGGCCCATGCCTCCAACTGCACTCCCATCGCCTAAAAAGCGCACTGCACAGCTTAGCACCAGTGAATTTGACTACCAAAATGGCACTTTAACTAAGCAAGATTCATTGTACGATGACGACAGGTAATTGGGTCAACATCTTTCTGCGGGTCAAGAACTCAAAAGTTTAGATCAGAACTGTAATACACCCATTGACAAAAAAAAATGCTGCTTCAGTAGCAAATGTCGATTTCATTGCGTGCTGTATAAAGTCGGCGCTCGCTTCACAGTAATTCTAGTTTTGACATTGGCAAGGGTAAATAAACACATCCAATGGCACTACATTATTCCAACTCCAAAAAAAATCCTCTAAGGAAATGTTTAAAATTTAAAAAAACAACGACTACAACAGATTATTGTTTTAAAAGAGTGGAATGTCAAATTGTATTACTCAACATGCTCAACAATAACTAATAACTAGTAAACCTGCGGGTACAGTACACCCATATGTGCAAATCTCTTTTGTGAGTGTTGGCTCTGAGAAGAGCCGGTGTGGTCTCGACGTTTCAAACAGTATACTCTGCTCATCTTCAGCTCAAAAAAACAATACAATCAAATTAGAGATAGTTATGTCTTACTCCGAAGAAGAGCAGAGTCTACTGTTCAAAACATCGAGACCACACCGGCTCTTTTCAGAGCCAACACCCCCTCCCAAATAAGATTCACACATGGTTGTACCTGCAAGTTTACTACAGTAGTTATAGTAAGTCACTTCTTATTTTGAACACAATCCAAAACTACAAACATCACATGCTCAACAATCAAAACAACTTTTTCCTACTTCACTCCAGTAAAGCGATAAAACTTCATATCACTAGTTACAGAATTATTATTTGTCCGTCTCTCCACATAATAATCTCTTATTTGATTGTGTTGTTTGTTTTCTGCATTTGTTGGGGTGTTCGCCTCTTAATGTTGTCTGTTTGATTTACTTGAAATGAAAGTGATCTTTGTACCCTAACTGATTGCCAGTACATTTCCATAAATCCCTCATGGACCCAATTGCCAACTGTAAATCACGACTTTCATTTGAATTACGGAGGCCTTTATTGCCCTTGGTCTCGACATAGTTTCTTCAAAAATATTCCAAATTGAAGAACTTCTCTCTTTCATTCAAAAACAAAAATACTGCAAATTATTTAAAACAAACCAATGAGATAATCAGAAAACAGAAGAAAAAAACTTCCCACACTTATATCAACCAATACATGGCAAGTCTCACTGAAGAATTTCTCTCATTAACAGGGGGGGGGGGAGGGACCAACCCCACATCACACTGGCATTTCACTCACTACTAAAACATCTGTCCAGAACACAGCCACTTTATCAAAACAAATCAACATCAAGGCGACCCAGATTGACCCCCTTTAAGTATTTTCTCTTTTTATCAGTAACAGAAGAGGCAACACAACAAAAAGTGGAGCACGCGCATCAGGGAGAGGGTTGTTGAGTCAATACAGAGGGCCGAACAAGCTGGCCAAAGACCCAACCGGCTGCTGACAAAACACACCTACTGACCCTTTTTATCAATATATCGAATTGCCTTCTTCATAAACGCACGACTACACTACGATCCCGGCCAGTCAGGTATTTCAGCAGCATGCAACCGTTGTTTTAAAGATAAGTAAAGAGGAGGAGAGGAGGGGGTGGGGGGAGGGGGGGTCTGCAAAATGTCAGAGGCAATGGATGTGGAGAAGATTGGCTGATAAATGAAGACCGGGCGATGACAGGTTTGTTGGAGCGTCCCGATATCCTTGGATAATAACATGGGTGAATGGCTGCTTCGGGGCAATGATGATTTACAAATCCAAACAGCCAGGGACGCATGAAGTGTCTCTTTCGACCGTAATGTGTAAATGGAGGGGGGGGGGGGGGGACAGGGACACCGACGGGAGCAGCTAAACTGGCACAGCGTCGGAGGCCTTGATGGAATGATCGCGGGCGAATGTGATACAAATGGGGATTCTGAACATTACACACACCTGTCAAGAAATATCGTGACATGCATGTTACTTGTGGGTACATGAGCATTCTATTAAATTGTGACAGCTTGATGTGGAGGGGAAGGCCCCTTGGCTGTCCTCATTGACAGATCTTGAATGTAATTGTGACCATCAAGCAGATTTTTATTTTTAAAACTTCCATACAGATGGTGGCCTTGACAAGTTCCTCCGAAAAAAGGTTACGTTCATGTAGGTTGAGGACATACTGTACATATAGTTCATGTAGGTTGAGGACATACTGTACATATAGTTCATGTAGGTTGAGGACATACTATACATGTGTACATGTACATATAGTTCATGTAGGTTGAGGACATACATGTACTGTACATATAGTTCATGAAGGTTGAGGACATACATGTACTGTACATATAGTTCATGAAGGTTGAGGACATAGTGTAAATATAGTTCATGTAGGTTGAGAACATACTGTACATATAGTTCATGTACATGTAGGTTGAGGACATACTGTACATATAGTTCATGTACATGTAGGTTGAGGACATACTGTACATATAGTTCATGTACATGTAGGTTGAGGACATACTGTACATGTATACGGGGAATCCAATAAAACAGGAAGTAACTGACTATGGAGGTTCAACAAATTTCCACAAACCCAAACCACAGGCAACATAGACTGAAATCTTCATTATCACAATGGACTATTCAAAGTCAAACTTGTTTCTAAATAATTATGGTTTGCATATTTTTTTATCCACCCACCTCTCCACTTAACCCAACCTCCCCCCTTTGCTCCGTACTGCCTAAGCTCCAAGTATTACCCCAAAATTTCCACGGTTTCACATCAGCATAAAAGTAAGCCGCCACGACTTTGTATAGCGGGGGTTGGAGTAATACTCGACACAAAGGTCAAGGGAGTTGTGAATGCAAACATAACACTTTATTCAGCGCGATGCTAAAAGGTTGATAATGTCGTTTAGGCTGAAATTAGGAATTCCTGCACACTGGAAGTACATGTACAAGTACAAATCGATGTCGAACTTTGTCTGAGCAGCCTTGAACATCTTCTCTATTTGAGACTGTTGATGTTAGAGTGAATTCAGGCTTTCTGCTTCTTCTCACCATTAAGATTGCTTCAACGAGATGTTGAACAAAGAGCCCATTCCAACAGCTTTATTCCAAGTAATACTGCATCTCTTTGCAACTCCTTGCCCGGTGAATGTTTCCCTCCATCCTACAATCTAGACTGTTTTAAGAGGAATATCAAATCCTACCTTAAGCTCCCCTGAGTTATTTTCATCTGAAATGTTTACTTCTTGCAGCTCCTTACCAAGAGTGGCTTTTATCCTTGTTTGGGTTGATCTAAATTTAATTTTTTTTCTTCTAAATTCATTGTGAGTAAAATTCACAGCATCACATTAGAATCAATCAACAGAGTGTGTGTTTTTTGAGAGTGTGTGCGTGTGAGTTTGTAGTGACATTCAAACCGAGGACTTACAACAAAAGGGACAATAGGTCCACGTTTGCTATCACAAAGGAAAACAATGGGGTCCACGTTTGTCAGGACAAAGAGTTGAATAAAGGAGGGTCCAAGATTGGAGGTCATTACACACTTGTGTGTGTGTGGCACAATGGCAATACTTCAAAATTCTAGTAAAGACACGCCATTCCATTCCCCTGGCTACTTTGCACTGTATTCCCAATGCCAGATTTACAGTCAGTGAAAAGCAAGACTTCTGTTGATTTAAGAGGTGTTACTTCTAGCAGGATCCGCCCAGGTAAATTATGACCTGTGTCTGTCAGACACAATCTCTGCCATCGCACACAGTCAAGGTGACCCTGGTTCCCTAGCCATATTCAGTCCAACAATCAGACTAAACCAACAGTTTCAGAACTTTCAGTTGAAGAGGGACTGTTGTCAGAGACAACTTTTCTTTTTTATCAAAGTGTTGTCACAAACATTCCATTTGACTAGGTATCAATCAAAGAGGCAGTCAGAGGGACCACCAAAGAATAACAGCCGTACTGAGAACAAAGTTTGCGCTCTCTGCTCCGTTTACAATAAAGCAGCTACATCGATAACATGCTCCGTTACTGCAACCATCATGATGATCTTATCGCCTCAAATTCATAAAACTGCTTAGCCAACAATGGTGCTTAAGCAAATTTTTCTGCTGAGCAAAAAATTTGCAGGGAACCAGTCACAAAACCATATGTACTTTGGCTGGTAACCTGTTTCTGCCAAGCAAGATTCTTCTTTGCTGGGCATTTCTTGTGTTAAAGGCCCTGTACACTATTGGTAAGATCAAAAAACACAATGTTCAGAGATTCACACATAACTTACATGATTTAAAGTAAGTAATGGTAGAAAGGGTTCCTTAAAATATTTCTGCCTAAAATGCTTTTGTTTCTGAGAAACGAGTAAAACAATAGTAATTATCGCGCGCGATAATTTGAAAAAACAGAAAACACATAAGATCTCTTTTCACTATTTTCTCGTGACCTCGATGACCAATTGAGCTCAAACTTTCACAGGTTTGTTTGTTCATGCATATGTTGAATCACACAAAATGTGGACACTGATTTTGAGCTGTTACCAAAAGTGTACAATACCTTTAAACAGCTTCATGAAATTGGGTCCACTTCAAGCTAAAATTTCATAATACTACAAACCTTAGCATACAAATTTGCCTGCCGCTTATTATCAACAAAGATGCTGCGCAATAATATACAGTGTACATCAGTTGTGACATATGCATGTACATGTATGTAAATATCAGGCCTGGAAGTATGCAGAGGCCATAGTCATGGTGTCCCTAAAATTTCATAATGCTACAAACCTTAGCATACAAATTTGCCTGCCGCTTATTATCAATAAAGATGCTGCGCAATAATATACAGTGTATGTACATAAGTTGTGATGTATGCATGTATAAGAAGGTACATGTATGTAAATATCAGGCCTGGAAGTATGCAGAGGCCATAGCCATGGTGTCCCTTCAAAATAATCTCCTGTGGACTTTCAACATTTTCAAATTGAAGCAGACTTTGCAAATTAAAACATGCCCTGCCCCCTCAAAGATGAAAACCCACACACCAGGTGGGGGGTATTTTTATGGTGGAGCCACATTTATTTGCCAAGACCGCAAGACCCTTATCTAAAGTGATGGCATGGGCGGCGGCTATGGCTTCCAACACACTTGTGGATTGCAGCCATAGCCGTAGCCAAAGCCGCTCAATTCAGATGCCGCCTTACAATACATCCAAACCAACGGTCCACAAGAGGAAAATATTGTGGCCCCCTTTCGGTACATGTATCAAAACAAAAAAATGGCCACAATATATTTAGTTCTACTCATTTGAAACTTACCTTCTTTTCTCTTTTTGTTATACTAGTAGTAGTAGACCTGCAGCTGTGACTGTAATGTGACTCTCATGTGGCTCACACTACATGCATGCATTGTGGTTCTGCACAAACACAAACAAGAAACGGAAGAAAAGATTGAGTAAAACTTGCCAGAAATCTACTTTCGTCATTTCTGTTGTAGTCTTAAAATGAACTGAGGCCACATTCTGTTGGAAGGTTGGTGGGTTTCCCCAAGCCTGTGGGCTTGGCAATTAGCATCAACTCTTGTTTATAGCTTGGCCAGTAAATCCAATAAAACAAAAGAGGCTATCAAGTTGTTATTTACTGTATGTCATTAATTACACCATCTTCATGACAGATTTTTGTTTTCTGAGATATTAATATTTATCCAAACTTAAGTTTCAGGCCTGGAATTTCATCTTTAAAAAGGATTATGGTCATTTCCATTTAGAAGAGGGCACTTCCATTGGAAAATTTGAAAGTCTATGGGAAACTTTTGAAGGTGCACCAAGACCAAGGCCTCCATGTAATTCCAGAACTGAAGTTTTTTTAATGATCTTGTCACAATCTGAAAATAATTTATGGGACTGCAAAGTTTGTTCATGATCTCGTCACAATCTAAAAAGAATTCATGGGACCTTAAAAGTTTTGTCAATGATCTTGTCACAATCTGAAAAGAATTCATGTAACTAATCATTTACAAAGTTTGAAACGATTTGTGTTTTCTTTTACAACAAAAAAACAATAAATAATCAACCATGTAAAACCTCCACACACACACAAAAAATCATCTTTAACCCTGCGCACATCACCGCACAACTCTAACTCTTATCATCAGAGCCCCTGCCAAAAAAAGTACATTGTATACAGAGTCCTATTGACATAAAATATTGATAGACAAACAAAACCCGGGAATGGATTGCTAGTGCTACATGTATCTCTGTGGCTCGTATGCCACGCCCCTTTCACCAAAATAAATATCCAGAACCTGCCCTGCAGTTGTTTTTAAAGGAACATTACAGAATTGGTTTTTGCTAACAAAACAGTTGCTGGCAGTGTAAGCACTTTATGTAATCCACCATATACATAAACTGACAAACCTGTAGAAGTTTGAGATCGATCGGCCATCTGGGTCACGAGAAAATAGTGAAAAACCGATTACACATTTGCATGAAATCATATAGATTCAACAAATGAATTAAACGCTCACTGAGCGATAAACTCCAATCGGAAAATTAGTTTATTCATTTCTCATCAAATATGGCACTTCAGACAGAAATATTTCAAGGGATGTTTTCTACTATCATCATCATTAGACCGTGTAAGTTTTATGTAAATCTGTGATCAAAAGGATATTTTACAAGTTTTTTTCTTACCAATTCTGTAATGTTCCTTTAAATCTGTAAACTGATAGGGAGAGTGGACCATTGGGGATGAAACTGACATATATATTTCCAACAGTACATGGAATAATTGTATGGTGTTTCTTACATTTCTCTTGGAAGCTTTACTGATTTAGAGTCGGGGGAAATTAAATATCCTCAACTCTGGTTCATTTCTTTTTCACGATAGGGGCGATTTGTGCCTTGTACTTTTTTACATAGCGGAAGTTTAAATGCGTTCAAATGCATTTAAACTGCGCACAATACATGTAGCTCAAATTTCACAGGTGTCATGGGAACATAATCCATTAGTGCACAAAAAACTGTGTCCTTGTAACGGTCTTGCGTGTATCTCTTATGCAGGTGACGTCACACCCTTCCCAAAATAACTCGGCCAGGAAATTTGAGAGGTAACCTTTCCACCTGTAGAGAGTTAATTGTGTGGACTGGTTGGGATGTCAAATGTTTTTTTTGGATGTCCTACTGGTAACCACAGCGAGTCCGAAGGGGGAAATATGGGTTTCATGTCAGTCAGTCTTTGATTACGCGAAACGTGCGAATGCACGATGTCAAAACTGAAAATGGCATTTTCTGTTTCGTACCGTATGGTGTCATCAGGAATCAATTTGCTGAAAGTTGTCACGATTTAAAAAAAAAAAAAAAAACACCCAAAATGCTTCTTGAAATTGATTTGGAACAGAATGATATTATGAGCTTTTCTTATACTAACTGAAGCTGAATAAGTAGGGGAAACTTTCCTTGGAGAAAATGAACTAAAATATATTTCAGTAAGAGGAACTATATGAATAGTACTTGAGAAACAGCAGAACAATCTACAATGCAAAAAAAAAAAAACACCTGGAAAAGTCATCTTTTCTCAGCCTGATTGATTTTAATGGATTCAGGAGCCAGAGCACTTTTCTGTTGTGGGATTGTGTTGTACACAAAAGGGGTGCCTCTGACATGACTGGGGTCGGCTATATGTAGGCCTACACGTACTTGTACTTCACATGTAGCTTGTTGGTTTTTCAAAAGAAACAACAGGAATAATTCCCATTTCATTTGTTTCATCTTTGTTCAAGCTTGACGCTTCACGGAGGCAATGGAGACAAATGCCTCAACACCCTTGGTGATTGCCTTGGTGCCCCTTGAAATGCTCCATTAATTTGTTTTTATTTCTTCATAGAGGCGGCGCCCTTTTCAAAAGAAAAATGCCTTGGTGCCCTTGCCCTGTCGAGAACCAAGCGTCAGGCCAGGTTTGTTGATTTAAAATATACGTATTCTATCTCACAAAAACTGCTGGCCAGTCTGTAAAAAAAAAAAAAAAACGGAGCCCAGCCAAATGATTGTTATCTTTAGAGGGCCGTTCTCACAGGTCTCTGCAAAAGTTTGATCGTGTTGATTTAACCACAAGCAGTCAAACTTTTTTTCTGATAAGGGCTTGTTGATATTGATCTGGTAATTGCGTCGTCGGCCTTCATAGACTTTGGACTTGATTACAATTATTCTTAAAATCACATTTGATGTTATTTAAAGGGAAGTTTAAACTGGCAAGGCCTTGTGATTCCACTCAGAGAGATTTTGACCTTTATTTACAAACAAAAACTGTCAATTCCCACCGAGTACATGGTTACCAAGTTATTTTGAGACACAAGTAGCAAATAAAAAAATGGACACCAACATTTGACACCCCCCCCCAAAAAAAACCCAAACAAATAATAATAAAATTAATCTTCTGACTTTATTTTCAGCTTTACGATATAATTCGCATGACCGATTGAGCTGTTTGAGATTCATTTATCCCACTCAAACCAATCCCAAAGGGAAGATCAAATCTTCACATGTATGCTCTTTTAAAGGAACATTACAGAATTGGTTTTTGCTAACAAAACAGATGCTGGCAGTGTAAGCACTTTATGTAATCCACCATATACATAAATTGACAAACCTGTAGAAGTTTGAGATCGATTGGCCATCTGGGTCACGAGAAAATAGTGCAAAACCGATTACACATTTGCATGAAATCATACAGATTCAAAAAATGAATAAAACGCTCACTGAGCGATAAACTCCAATCGGAAAATAAGTAAATTCATTTCTCATCAAATATGGCATTTCAGACAGAAATATTTCAAGGGATGTTTTCTACTATCATCATCATCAGACCGTGTAAGTTTTATGTAAATCTGTGATCAAAAAGGATATTTTACAAGTTTTTTTCTTACCAATTCTGTAATGTTCCTTTAACTAAGTGGAGATTCTTTCTAACCATAATGGAAGTCTGGGGAGTGTTTTCACAAATTTGATGTTTTTTAGTGTACCGGTACTGTCTATAATTACCTTTTGAGTATATTTTCTGATATGGCTTTTTTTTAAACCAATTAGAAAAAAAAAACCTGGTCAACTGCACTACTACATTTTACACATAATTCATCACAATCCAAGAGCAACTGTTTAATTTGTCTGACATAGATTCATCACATCCCCGACAACAGAAAAACACTTTGACTAACACTTGATGAGTTATTACTAGCGAATATGATCTTTAAAAAAAAAAAAAAAAAAAAAAAAAAAAAATCAGGTGTAGGAACATTAATTCAATCACATCTTTCCTCATGACAGAGCACCGGTGATGGAAACCGAGAGGCACATAATAAACCGATCATGGTCGCCAGACTAACTGAACTGGATTGCATTTCAATTAGGTGGCAGTTCATGTTGATTTAAAATACATGTGCAATAACACACAGAGATTATGATTAGTAGGCCTATTAGATGATTAGTAGGCCTTATCGAATACAAATATTGGGCGCATGTGAGTGCATTGTGGCAGAATGTGATCGCAAGATGAAACACAATGAAGTCTGGACTACTGGAAAAGCCAGATTTCACTGATTGATTATATTCTGTGGCAATGCAAGAATATATGCATTCAATATTTGTTTTACAAAGATCCTTGTCATTTGAAATTTTTTCTTCAATGAACACAAGATAGACACGGAAACTCGTCCACGCAATACTCTGACAATTCTATTTTAAAAAAATCTCAACGTGGACAACTCCACATAGACACCAACTTTGTCTGCTGTGACAACAACCTTGCCTTGTTTGGACAAACGGGCTGGGAACTATTATTAATGGAAACAATGCTGAGATATATGGTTTTTGAGGCATTGCATGGTGAGGTATCAATGTTCAGTTTGCGATAACACCATGTGTATATCTACTTTGCTGTGTAGATTTTTGTTCTTAGAGAACTTGTCTTGCTATTTGTTCTACTACCGCGGAGCAGACTTTCGGAATTCGGGAGACTTCTTAGTATCAACAACAAGCAAGACAAGTTCTCTAAGAACAAAAATCTACACAGAAAAGTAGATATACAATGTACACATGGTGCGTTACCGCAAACCGAATATGCAACGCTGAGGTACAGGATAAAGTGCCGAGGATGCATCTATGTTTCTTCTCGTTGACATCAAAACTTCAAGAAGAGATGGAAAACTCATTTGTAAACTAAAACATTTTTTATCGGACTGATAAGGCCTACATTTTTTAAACATATTTTCTCATGGATACCAGTGCTACATTAATCAGTTTGATTGGTTTGAAATGATTGATGTGTTCACAGGGTGTTCTTTAAAGCTACATGTTTTTTAGTGTGTACTTGATGCGATGTTTACGTGCAGAAAAATACAGTGCATTGTACTTAACAGTCCAAAAAGTACATCTGTAGTACATGTACACGTATGCAGTATTCTGCTGGCCAAATGCCAGTTAGAACTTTTGAGGACCTCTCAAAATTCCAACTGGTTCAATGCTTCCAAAATGTGTCAAACCACTGCCCGCTTGGAATGTTTCGTGGTTTCAAACTCAAGTCCCATACAAATGACAGTGTTACAAGAAAACCTCAAAATAAGGACCAGTGAAAAAACTTGCTTCTACGTAAAATGACAAGCTAGCCGGTTCTGCTCGCCCGTCACTGAAAAAGTTAAGGGCGTAGCCTGTATTTGTCCAAGTACATTTACGTTATGTACGAAAGTGCAAGTATCTGTAAAAGTACATGTACATACATTATGTATACATACATAATGTATGTACATGTACAAATCCATCTACTGTGTATATTACATGATGTACATGTACAATGCACAATGTATCACCGCAAGCAATAAACCAATCAACCTTCAGAGTCAACTCATTCATTCAACCATTAAGTACACAAACCTATATCAAATTATTTCTCCACCTCCTAAGCAGGTACAAAATACTTACAAGAATAGCACAGTGCAGTCACCAGCCCACAAACCACAAGATGGATCCCTGAATAAAAACCACCACACACCCTTCACAGGCCAGACATTTCACACTATGCTCGAAACCACAGGCTGAATGTACACTGATTATGAGGCCGTACATGTAGGTGCATGTATTAGGTGCAGTAGACTATGGACCCCAGTCATGTCTCAGTCAGTCATCCCAGCGGTTCTATATTGTATGTGTGTGTACATATGGAAATTGGCGCTCTTGTTTGTGGGTGCGCATGGTTTACTACTCCTATATGTAGTCTATGTGCCGACATGAACATGTATAATGCAATGCACAAGATTCACTATACTATAACCCTGTCTGATCAATAGCCATGTTAAATCCACTTGCTTGTCACACACAAACTGCTGACTGAACCACAATAGGGTTGCGTATTGATTTTTCTTCTCCTGATCCAGGGCTTATCTGGACCACAGAATAGCTGGGGCCAGTTATTCAAATGAACCACCATTTGAGCAGAGGAGGGGGGGGGGGAAGGGGGGCGCCTGGTTATTTTAAAACTCGTTCTGTTATTCTTCAAATATTTTGCTTCTACTTAAATCCATTTTTATTTCCTACCAAACAGGAGAACTGGCAGGTTATAGCTAATCCCATTAAAGGCAAATTTACAAATCTGAGAGACCAATATGCTAAAAAGGGAACTGGGTAAGGCCAATCAGTGACCCCTGCGTGGAGGGTCCATTGCCCAATGAAGTGTTGAACTATACACAAGTACATGTAATCCTTCATAACATTTGATGTCTCCATCCATGGAGAAAGGTGCTCCGTCCATGGAACTACACAAAGCTGACTGCAGATCATTGTTAAGGTATCATTCTCATAATAGGTTGATTAAAGAGGTCCTCTTGTACAAGATGGACGCAGTCCAATGGCACTCCATGTCGAACCTTGAGCCACAATAACTGACAAGATCATGAAGAGCATTCTACACCCTAATAAAAAACCCTGACACAACCACAAATATATTCGTAAGAACACTCGACCTTTCACATTTCCTGCAATAGCAACATGTAATGAAGCTCTTTACACCGTTGCACCGCTACACAAACCCAAACGTCACGTCGCATCCTAAAGAGTCTTGTAATGAGACTTCAGCCATCAGATGCATTACCCTGTGGTTAGGGTCGTCCAAACCCAATCAGCCGGAGATTGCCTGCGTGTAAGTGTTACACGGTGGCGGACAGCGATTGTGACAAATTCACCAGAGAGTCTCAAGGTTTTGGGACGTTGCGGACGCTCTCCAAAATTGATGAATATTGATGAGGCGTCTGTGGTAATAAATGCACTTGTCCTTGCAGGAATCCCGACAGCCGCAAGGCCAACCAACTGAAAGAAGGGTCAGTGCTATTACTAATGACGCTTCTTTTACGCCATTCACGACCAAAGCCCTCCGGTGGTGGAAACAGCTCCCTGTGGACTCAGTCTCAGTGATATTGTTAATCTTGTGGCCATCTTCTTCAGGCTTTACATTTGTACAGTTTGCCCAGTCATCTGCATAAATTCTTTCAATTTCAATCGAGGTGGTGCAACTGACATGTCTCCAAATCAGGGCACTTTCGTACTGCCCTGGAGAATCCTCGCACATCTGCCATCTTTCTCACCAAAGTTGTCGATACAGGAGTGTTAGCCGAAATGTTTAAAACCAGGGCGTCTTAATTCGCTGGCAAGTGGGGGAAAAAAGGGGGTGTCTAAACTGCCGGCCTACAAATACTTTCACATGTTAAAATGGAACATCAAGTACCGCGGTGTCTAAATTCCAAACGGGGTGTCCACTGTCCGGAAGACACCCAGACACCCCTACTGGTTAACACCATGACCGAACACAGTACAGATTATCAATACACAGAGTGTGCCAGACTACAGCCCCAAAAATTACCTGAGGCTGTTTTCTGTATATCCAAAGCACTTATTCCGCCCAGACTAGTCCGTGATTAACATGACTGCAGGGTTATTAAGTATGTCAATAGAGCTCGGTAACCAATGATATATAACATGGTTGACTTTCAACATTAAATATTTACAGCACTCGCCCCGGCCCTGTACTAATAAAGACCACTCAGTAGTTAAAGAACACACGTTTTTTTTTTGTCAACAGTAAATGTTAAAATGGAATTCGCCGGCTCAGTGCTATAAGGTCGTTATTTGCAATTTCATATCCGTAATGATCACAAGGTCATCAATCGAAAAAATGCATAGATCAAATTTGAAAAAAAACAAACCAAAATCCACAAATAAATGTTTTATTGAGAAAATGATTGTTTCTTTATGCCAAACATTTACTTTGGAGACAACTCTTGATCAATGAACTCCATAAGAAGCCCCAAAATATGCGGGAAAAATGAATGCAATCCAAACAAACTGCACTGACTACCTTGTAGTCCTAAGCCGATGAATTCGCTGTTGCAAACTGCTTACCAACCAAAAGGACCTATATGCAAAAAAATAGTTAATGGCTCGACGTTTTTTACCCTAGCAGAGTCTTTCCCGAAGGCTAAATGTGTGTTGTACTGTCATTTAGCTTTCCAGAAACACTCTGCTAGAATCGAAATGTCAGGCCATTAACTATTTTCTGCACCAGTAAATGTTGTAGAAAAATTCAATCTCAGCTTTTAACTTCTAAAGTACATGGTACTAAATTTTTATTGGCAACAAGGTCTTCATAAATAATGCAATGGCAGTTGGAATACCCGTGAGCTTTTATATCAGGCTGACTGCATTTGCGCATGAGAATGATGTGAAGGTTTACATGGTGGAGGTGCAATAACATAAAGGTTTGAAAAAAAATGTATCTTATCATTTTATTTATTACACATTCGACAGCACAATTAGCGCCAATAGGATGAATCGGAAAATGAGAAGAAATGTTCAGTTTTAGATGTAGGGAGATAAAACAACCTACATGTAATGGGGGAAAACCCACGCAATCTGGTAGGGACTGAAAACCCAATCCACATGCAAGGCTGCGGGTCTGAGGTGGGACTCGAACCGGGGTCCACAGAGGTAAAAGGCGAGGGAATAAACCACTGAGCAAACCTGAACCCCCTTCTGTGGTGACAACATGTATTAAATCACTTTCAGGAGTATGTTCTGCTGAGACGAACCTGGGCCCAATTTCATAGCGCTGTTTTTAACGATAAGCAATTTTCGTGCTAATTACAGCAGACAAACTTTGCTTCTAAAAGCGTAAGCGTATTCACAGGTTAGCAAGAAAATTAGGCGGTTATCTTGCACGTTCACCATGGATTTGCACTGTCGTTCATTTTCATACAGTAAGCACCGAAAGGTTAGCATGCCTTTTCGTTGGCTTACAGTTAGCAGCGCTGTGAAATGGAAACTCGCACAGTAAGCACATAATCCTCTGTTAAAGACACTGGACACCTTTGGTAATTGTCAAAGACCAGTCTTATCACTTGGTGTATCTCAACATATGCACAAAATAACAAACCTGTGAAAATTTGAACTCAATTAGTCGTCGAAGTTGCGAGATAATAATGGAAGAAAAAACACCCTTGTCACACGAAGTTGTGTGCTTTCAGATGCTTGATTTCGAGACCTCACGCATGAGGTCTTAAAATCAATTCAAATATTTTGCTGAGAAATTACTTCTTTCTCAAAAACTATGTTACTTCAGAGGGAGCCGTTTCTCACAATGTTTTGTACTATCAACAGCTCTCCATTGCTCGTTACCAAGTAACTTTTTACGCTAACAATTATTTTGAGTAATTACCATTAGTGTCCAGTGCCTTTAAGCAGCTCTATGAAATTTGGCCCTAGAGGTGTACATGTGCATGTCAACCACAATAAAAAAACAAACTCCAGCATGCAAGCAATGACTCCTCTAATACAATTCTCATAAAACAGACAATATCCTTTATTCTTCTTCTGAAAGCAGGCCGACACTGATGACAATCATTTACAACTCGGCAGTCAAAATGGAGACTGCTTTATTGCATGTATTTTAAGGAAGTGTGCCAGATTTAATCTAACGGGCGCGCTTTGTTGCAGAGGGTTCAGTTTGCCAATATTGATTTGTGAAACTACATGTGCGGTGCGAATAACGGAGAGGGGGGAGAGCAACGATCCCTTCACAAAAGATGCATTATCATATCCCCATGGCAACTGCAGGTGGGAAAAGTGGCTTAATAACGTGTCAGTTTTATCAAATTGTTGTGGCGTTTACGCACGCCTTGCTGAGCGAAAATCACTCAAGCTTGGGAGCTATTAAAGAATCCATCTTGGCTTCCATATTCACCTTTACAAAAAAAAAAGAAGAAAGACTTAATTTTCCTCCGCGCGCAAAATTGACCCGATACAGACACGTAGCTTTCTCTTTGTATGGGAGAGGAGGGGGGGGGGGATGTTATTAACGAAGTAGCAACTTTTTCAATTAGGTGATGCAAATTACACAGCACGATTTCTGATGCCCTTTGTGAGCGATTCTCTCCGGGCAGGAATTAACAATTGTCATGGCAACCAGAGCGAGAAAAGTAGAAGCCCAAGGTTGCCTCTTTAACTTGTCATTCTTCTGCAGCATGTACATGTACAGTCTTTAATATTTCTGCCTCATTGAACACAAGCCAGTTGTTGAATGCTGCGCCTCAAGGAAAATAAATAAATAAAATAAAAAAACTCACACAAGGATTTTATCAAATTATATTGAAATGCAACCAACAAAATGAGCTTGCAAGATGAAATTGAAAGAAAGAAAAAAAAAAGGATGACATTGAAAGGGCAAAAATCCAAAAATTTTCTCGATCCATGAACAAGTGTCGCTCTAAGAATTTGTGAATCTACCCCTTTGTCCATTTTATCTTTCCCTAAGGAATTGATTTTCCATATAAGTGATTTCAAGCATGAAATCGCCGGGTTAATAACAGGTGATGCATGCAGCAAGTCAAACCGCCCTTAAACACTGACAAATTGCAACAACAATGTCTCTAAAAGATAGCCACCTCAATTTGGAACACTACTTCCCATGAATATTAATTTAGGATGATGTCACAGTCTGGTGATTTTTGGTTTGTGTGAAATGGTTTCCCAAAATGTACAGGGTCAAATTTGACACCGAGTTCAGGGGAGTTAGGCGGAAATGTTGAAGAACACATTGTACGTGTAATTAACCACAGTCCCAAATCCTTCTATAGACCTTTCCATTGTTGATAAACAAATCACGGCTGGTTGCCATGGAAGGCCGAATGTTAGCAAAACACTCAATCGTGTTAATAGATGTTTCAACAAAATTTTAACATTTTCTGCAAACTTTCAACTGAGTGAAGTACCTCTCATGATTGGTTGCTTTCTTTCCAACAAATTCAACACTATTTTGAATATTTGTGTGACATTGTAAAAAATTGTGGCGATCTGTTTTTGTTTTGCATTTATGGCTTTCCATAGTTTTCCGCCCTCGGTTGGCAAAAACTCGGGCTGTGACGTTGCAATAGAAAGGTTTATATCCTCTTTGCCGAAGGATGAAGGATTCAGAAGGACTGAGGGCTGTAGCTAGGCCCAAATAACAATTGCTTAATCACTGGGTCAGACATTCCAATCCAGACATGTTGGTGTGAAGTGACATCTACATATAGGAGAGGAGGATATTGAGGATTGAGGTCATCTGCAGGCAAATGGGCCTATAGGGAGCTTGGGTTGTAAGCTTAAGTTAGAAAGAACACAGTCAAGTATTGCATGGTATTTTGCCTGATAACTTTAAACAAGCTTTTTTTCTATGTGTTAACCAGCTTGAGTCAATTGGGCCCAGGAGTGCAACAGAGGCAAGTAATTGCTACCAGGCCTCGGTGAAATTCATGGCCAGTTTACCTAAAACTGCTTAGCAAGCAGATTCTTGGCTTAGAACAGCTGTGTGGTGTGCAGCCCACAGTGGGTTGCTGTGCAAGCCCAACCGCAGGGCCCGCCTGGCATTCCACCAATGCTAAAAATGAAATCGATACCACTGTGATCAATATTTACCATGGTGTTGTATGTCGCACTGCTGTTGCAGGCAGTGCTCACTTGCAGCGCTCGAAATACTGCCCATAGTGCAAGTGACATGTCAAATTGGTCATGTACATGCTGCTTCATGTTTAAATGAGTCCGCGAGTGGGCTACTGCATCCCATTATGTAGATTTATATTATATTTCCTCGGAAAGATCTGACAAACATACATAATTAATGCTTAGGTGCAGATCTGATACAAATTACATGTACATGTGCACAAAGCTTCAGCTGGATCCAGTATTTTGCTAAAAGTTTGCTAAGCACAGAAATATCAGACTTAACTTATTACGGATTACCAGCCAAAATACACTGAAATGTTCACTGCTCATGACCGGTGCTCTACAAATACTTGCTAGCAAATAAAATGGTCAAACAATGATTTCTGGTCACACTGCTTATGACCGGTGCACTACAAATACTTGCTTAGCAAATAAAATGGTCAAACAATGATTTCTGGTCACACTGCTTATGACCGGTGCACTAAAAATACTTGCTTAGCAAATAAAATGGTCAAACAATGATTTCTGGTCACCGGCCTTATGAATTGGGCACTGGTTGTCATTGTACATGCACCTCATCGAATTTGACTGGTGCCATGCGGGCCTGATACTTCACAAAGGCGAGGAGGCAATTGCCTCCATGCTTAGCAAGCAGATTGCCTCCATGCTTAGCAAGCAGATTGCCTCCATGCTTAGCAAGTAGATTGCCTCCATGCCCCTGGCAATTGCCTTGGTGCCCTTTGAAACGTTCTGGTACAAATGAAAATTTCCCTCAAAGAGATGCCCTTTGCCATTAGGGGAAACTGCCTTGCCCTTACAAGAGCAGAGCATCATGCTTTGTGCAAGGAGTCCCATTAACAATGCTGGTGTCCCTGATGCAGATTGAGAGACTAATGAAATCAAACTCAAAACTTATTTCTAGTGCATCAGGCCGATATGCCTGAATTGCGGCCAATACGCAAAAAAAATACCAATAATAATTATCTTCTATTTTTTTTTTTTTTGGGGGGGGGGGCGCGGTGGATCAAATTCACAAAAATCATAAAGATAAAACCATTTAGAATGCTCCAGATTGCACCGTAGTGCTTTTAAAATCAAGATAAACACGAAATAGGAAAACATTCTGAGGACCTTGTTTTTAATTCAGCGTGCTTTGGCTTTGCAAAAACCTGGGGAGAACCCTGATTAGATTAGCGTGAATGAAGTCCTCGGCTCCTAAAAATGAATAATAAAAAGTTTATCAGATTGGAACCGGTCATAGCCGATACCTGCAGAAAAACCATGGCTCCGTTACTTTCATTGGCTACTGGTGTGTGATTAAAAATTGGTACAATTAAAGCTCATAATGGTTCTAACAGTTCATGTTTTCATAAATGTGAAGTTCACATGTACGGCCCTGAAACGATGGAAGCCTTGGCCTCAGTTGCCATGGTCTCCGCCTCGTTGCTTGCAATTGCTCCCCCGCAGAGATGTCCTGGTTTTTCTAATGGAGGAGCTCTCCAATTTGGAAAGGTGGTCTTACCCCTTGAAAGATCCATCTATTTTATCCTGTATTCATTGAGCGTCACGCTCGCATTCAAATAAAAAATTATGGCAATTCCCAGGTACCGGGTAGACGCGACCAAAACGAAACAAATCAAACGACGACAGGAAATATGTCTTTCTCCAGATGGAAAAATTCCAATGGTGACTAGAGCATAAAAATTGAGGCTTAAATATCACTTGTACATGTGCATGGTGCATGTATTTTCAGAAATATTCAAAATCATTTAATTGAAGTTGGTTTTTAACGATGCGCAATTTTTTCCCCCTTACGATTTTTATAATGGTACAAAATTTTTTTAATTTCATGCTCTATACAAATCAAAACTACAGCGTGACTTTGAATCTCAAACTATTGATACATGTACACGTATTTTCTATCAACTCAAAAACTAAATATTTCAAACTCCAAAATTTGTTTCAAATGTGACGACCGAGTGATATGCAACCAAATTGATACATCTCATTAATTGACAATAATAATAATAACAGAACTGTGGTTTTTTTTAGTGGCGATCCCAATATGCTTCACAAACAGAAAGGAAGGCGATCCATCAACTGGCCAAGTTTGGAAAGACTTTTGATACGGGTTGAGTTTCTCTCCGTCCAATCTATTTTTTTGAAGCCGGGTAAATCTTCCGAGATACGAGAGAATGAAATCCTCAAACTGCTGCGTCTCTTTTCGTTCAAAGCCTTTGAGGCTGTCGCTGAAAAAGGGAAAACCAGTTCCAAATAGAAGGCATTCTGGCGAGACCCTAGGAGAGGCTGTGCATTGTACACTGGTTATTATGAGCACAGGACTCGGTCGTTGATTACTCTACGCTTGCATGGATTAACAATAACGCTATGTCAACCTCCTCAAGAATCGGATTCAAAGAGGCCAGTCCCCGACAAAATATTTGGATTAGGGACGGACAAGCTCTAGCCCCGCCCCCGTCAAACTTAAAGAGAAAGCCCGGTTTGAAAGTAGAGCGAAATTCCTTGCGTCTGAATTGGGGAAAACAGCACCCACTTATTGTTTGCGACATGCAAATTCCCTTCGCATTCGCTTTGCATTAATTATGAACCAGGCTTGATGCATGCATTCTTCTCAAGTCTAATTCCACAAGTTATGAAATATGAATGTTTCACCGTAATGAACCCAGAGTCACAAGGTTGCTGCTTTAAAGGCACTGATACACTTTGGGTAATTGTCAAAGACTAGTGTCCTCAATTGGTGTATCCCAACATATGCGTAAAATAACAAACCTGTGAAAAATCTGGGCTCAATTAGTCATCGAAGTTGCAAGAAAATAATGAAAGAAAAAACCACGCTTGTTGCATAGAATTGTGCGCTTTCAAATGCCTGAGTAAAGCCTTTCTCAGATTAAAATATTTTAGTGAGAAATTAGCTCTTTCTCAAAAACTACGTTACTTCAGAGGGAGTCCTTTCTCACTATGTTTCATACTATCAGCAGCTCTCAGGTGCTCCTTACCAACTCAACTTTTATGGTAATGAGTTTCTTGAGTAAATTACCAAAGGTATCCACTGCCTTTAACAGTTCCATCTCACATGTTTCTCATTACAGTGATGGAAAAGGGGACAGGGGGGAAATTGTATTTGAAGTCCATGTAGTGGGGATGCAGATTGAGCGAGGCGGTGGAACTTTTTAGTGAGCACTCTTAGCCTCCTTTCAAGCCAGCGTGCCACCGCCAGCCGAATGAAAATTCCAAAGGGAGCTGATCTAGAATTTGTTTCTCCCCCCCCACTCGTCCTCTCTCATTCACTCCACTTCCTAATCCATCCAAAGCTGCATCCTTAATACCGAGATTAAAAAGTCTTCTGAATCAACTCCCGGCTTTTCACTTTCAATGTTATTAACGCCTGGGGCATGGGGAGGCTTACATGGCTAGTTCTGGTTCAATAGGGTTCCTTGCACCTTGCCATCATCCAATCATATTGGTTTTTTTTAAAGGGGCGTCTCAAATCCAAGACTATTTGTGGCACCCAGAGGGCAAACTTTCTCATGACCTGAAGGGTGTTTCTTTTCCCTTCTCATGGAAATCCTTCGGGATCTGCAAACTAAAACCCACAAATCATAAGAATTTGATACTTAGCTAGTCATTTTTGTTTGGGCAGGGGCTGTGCTAAATCCGTCAAACTAACACAACAGGGAACGGTTTGTTTTCTGACTTGTAATAGTGGGTACATGTATGACGCTTTGAAAAACATCGCTTTACTCGCGCGCATACACCATGCTCATCTGAACCCGCTAAGCATAGAAAAATGCGACTTAGCAGAAGCAAGATACCGACCAAAGTATGATGTGTTGTACATCATCATAGACTGGTTCCCTGTGCACAAAATAACTATCTGTTTATTTAGTTTCTACATGTATGAACTCAATCCAAGGTCTATTCTCTGACATGCCTGACCTGAAACCACTGATACATGTACATGTACATTCCAAATAAACAATGAAAATTCATTGAGCTGTTCCTTACCTCAGAATTTTCTCATCATAATTGTGGTTTCAGTTCTACTATATTTATATTTACTTATTATAGTTTCCTTTTTATTTACTGATCCTGTGTAATACCTTTGAAAGTACTTCCATTCTCCAAATACAATGTATAGTTTAGTTACAAGTTTACAACAATGCTAAGCTACACCTCAATAACTTAATTCGTTGGAAAGACTCGCCCCAGATATTTTTACGTATATTGTGTGGGCTAGCACTGAAAACAAACAACATTCCCTTGTTTCCTCCTTTGGTATTTGTGTACATCGCATGATCCACTTAAGACCCCCCCCCCCTGCAAAGGTCGGCCCAACAAGAGGACTCAATGGGTTTGACAACAACCGCTAAATGGGGTCGACCACTATGTGAAACCATGCCGGCATTATTATGTGGTTTGTAGGCTACGAAGATGGGCAAAACTGGAAACTGACAGCCTAAAAAAATGTGCAAACTTTGGCTGTTACATGTAGGTAGCCCAGCTGGCTAGTCAAACTTGGCTGTCAGACCCAAGACCCAACATTTCAAAGGTATATAAATAATAGCTAAAGCTAGAGCTTATAACATTTACTGGACCTTTAATATTTTTGGTAGACCTAAATTACTTGTTTCTCGTTTGAATTTGCTGAATCTTATGGAGGAGGTTTGTTAACCGATAACCTTTGATATACATTTGTAAAACTTCACAAGTATGTGAGTTTTTGTTTTGTTTTTAAACAAAAGACTGCAGGACTTGGTCAGTTGTGTGGTTGTTCATGCTAAAATCAATGGTCTCCGGCCAGTGGGTCCAGTGGTCACTTTCAGTTCTGAAAGTGTAGCGCAACATGTAGTTGGAGCCAAGAGTACAGCCCCCATGAACAACACATAACATGTAGATGTTAACATAGGCACAAATGAATCGCGTAGACAAACAGCACTCACTAAGTGGCGAGACCAAGGAGGTGGCACAGCATTCATTAAAAAATACATACAAAGTGTAAATGAGTTCTCAAATCGCACTTGGACTAAGGACTAGACATCTTGAGAAAGCTTCCTGTTTGAAGTGCTCTCCGCTTCAAGAAAATGACAAACCAATAAGAATTGTCTCATCATGTTAAAGCATTCAAGACATCATCAACACTCCCAGCCATGTACATGCTGCTTTCTAAGCAACCTGGACATTCCATGTCGACAACACACCAAAAGGTTAGTTTTTCATTTCAAGGACAATTTAAGAAAACTACTGGATTGATACTAGGACAAATCCTTCCAAAAACTGATTCCCTGGAAGAGTGGACACAAGATATAAACCACATTGTGCAACAAGACCTCCTCATTAAGTACATTATGCAAATGCTAGTCACGCAAAGGTTACTTTATCATTCTTTCGACACTTAGGTAGGGTCATACTTTGGTAATGACCCTGCAAAAACAAATTGTGTCATTTCTATCCAAAAGCTTACATGTTATAGAAAGATAGTAAAGGTGGTAAGCATCCTGCGAAATGGTTTCGCCTGAAATGCCCCCGTTGATTAGAAATAAATAAAAGTACACGTATGTCCAAAAAATTGAATCTCCAACGACTCAAGTTTCCGCTGTGTCAATTTATGTATGCTGCGGCTGCAGATGTGGTTGGTACATCTGTATCACCTCATAAAACGTGAACGGGTTTGACAATCTTGATGGAAATACGGTGACAGTTATTTTGCTGTTTTCTCAACAAGTAGACACTGTACTCGACTGAAACTTTCACAGGTGACTTATTATTGTATCTTTATAGAAATTTGGCCTATAAATATGCATTACGTTGGCAAAAACAATGTATGACACTACCAATAAAAAGAGATGTTTGTGTCTTCACACGTGAATGTTATCAGTTGTTCCAAAAACAACAGATGCATCCAACAATGTTATTAGACAATACAATGATCACCCAACAAAATAAACTCTTTAAACCAGTATTATTTACACATTATACGCATTTGATAATTAATTTTGAGCAAATAAGTCAATACTTCTGGTCACAGTTGTGTGAGGCAAGAATTTCGACTTCAGTACGACGAGTACACAGTTTAGTGGACGCCATATCTTCAAGCTAACTACCTATATCCTCTCAACGAACAATGTATGCCGGGAAGGGCCCAGTGACCATACATGTACATGTATGGTGTGTACATGTATGGTGTGTAATGCAATGCTAACTCAATTAGCATTGCACCCAGCATCTAGGCTGTGAATACATTCATTGACTTACCAAATACATCCCTCTATCTGATGCCTAAAAATGGCTACTAAATCTCTCACACCAACTGACCGAATGGCGTCTTCTAGTGTGTCAGGTACAGGGGATCCTGAGAATGGCGTATTTCACTTGACAATGATGTTAACCATTATCCTAGAAAGGTTGATCCCTAGCTTGCAAGCCACCCGCGTATATGTGCACTGTGCTGTATACATATTATATATAGCACAGGCACTGACAACACTGGCCTGAACACAGCTAGCTAGCTAGCTCTACACAGTACCCTGTGTGTGTGTTCAGCCAATCAAAATGCACACAGCGTCAAAGCACTAGCACACACACAGGGTCGTCCCGGCCGTTCATGTCAGACTGTTTTTCTCCATAGGGTTTGTAGTGCAATGAATGGGACGGCTGTGAGGATATGGACAGACCGGGGCGAGAGAAACCAACCCACAAAAAAAGCACCATTTACACCTGTAACCTACTCAAGACACACACCACCCCGAACAGATAAACAATGCTTACCTTTTAACAAGATGTCCACACATTTACAAAGTGGTCTAACCGGACTTGGGTGTACTTAAATTCAGAGAGCGTGGAGCCCTGATATCTACTGTGTGTACCAATGTACAGTACACTCGCATGTTATGATAATACCAGTACTCTCTGTGTGTACATGTACATGTACATTACATGCAGACAACCCTATGGAGCCGGGCTGATAATTATGCAGAGTGGAGGGGGTTGGCTAAGCTGGGAGGGCAGCCTTGCATGCACAATGCATATCATTATCCTGTTTACTGTGTGTGCATGTGTACGTGTGTCTATGTACAGTATTGCTGGGGATAGCTTTGCGCTATATGGGATGTGTAATACACATGTGGATGTACAGTACATTATACAATGTTTGTGTGGGCAGACCTGCTTGACTGGGCAAAAATCATGACCTATGAACTTGGTATGCTAATGTGCATATTTCTGGATGTGGTTATTCCCCTGGGCTGTGTTTATTTATGGAGTTTATGTGGCATGTACTCTACATATATAACATGTAAATGCAAAGTATCCATGTAAATGAACTGGTATATTCATCTGTTTACGGTGTACATTACACTTCTGCTATATAAAGGTTTTTTGTTAGGACAGCATTAACTGTCATATTACTGACAACGTTAACTGTCTACTGACAACATTGATTCTATTAATTATCTTTCTTGAGAGCTCCACTTTCAGCCAGTACTTGGTTTATTTTAGTACAATGTGCACCTTTAGATTAGAAATCATCAAGTTCTCTTTCTGATAGTCATGACCCACCAATACTATTTTATTCTTCACAGTGGGGCTAACTTCATGTTTAGCTGTTGACCAGTAAGCAAATTTGTGTGCGCAGGGCTCAAACTTTACACTGCACGGCAGGCCCGAGACCAATTTTAGTGTCAGTAAACTCAGGACTGGACAAGTCCGGCTGTCATTTGTTTCTCGATTAGCTCACTGTGTAATATCTTTACTTTAAAAAAAAAAGTAATTTTCAAGTGTTGACTTTGAGTCTGTCAATACCTCTCACTTCTGTTATCGAAAATAAAGTTGCCCACAAACCAAACGAGAAAAATCTTCTCTTCGGGAATGCCTCTTTAAACAAAAACAGTTTTTAAACTTTGTAAAAAGTTCCTAACTTCTCATTTAGATTCTGGTCTTGTCAAATAAATTTGGATCCGGTGAAAATTTTGAGCTAAACAGTCGTGTGGTCTAGTGGAATTTTACCCCCAAATTTGAGCCCGGGTAGGCAAGGCAAAAAACGGTGTGTTGTGTGAGCAAAAGTTTTCTTTACAAACGATCAGGAAGGGTGTGTGCTTTGACAATAGTTTCACATTATTGCTACTCATCTGCTTAGTGCTTACAAGAACTGCCAGTAAGTTAGTGAGACTTTGGCTTTACTCCCAGTAAGCAGTGGTTATGGAAAAAGAATCTGTGCTTAGGGACGCTCTGTAAGCAGAAATTGTGTGCTTACTGGGCCCAATTTCATAAAGGTGCTTAAGCAGAAAATATTGCTTAACAATTTTCTGCTAAGCATAAATGAGCAGGATACCAGTCACAAATTGTACTTGTTACATGGTAGTTTGGCTGGTAACCTTATTCTGGTAAGCATAATGTTGCTGTGCTTAGTTAATTTTTGTGCTTTAGCAGCTCTATGAAATTGGGCCCTGGCCTCTGTGACATTAGCCTCTGGTCGTAAAGGAGTTAATCAAGGCCATGCAGAACTATAAAAAAAGAGCATTGGGTAGAATAAAGAGCTCTTCTAGGAGTAAACAATGATCATCTCTAGCAATATATTATACAAAAAATATGGCAGGATCAACCAAATTAATGTTGGTACAGTCATCGGCTCAGTGCTACAAGGTCTTTATTGATGCATTTCATATCCGTGATAATCAAAAGGCTGATGATAGAAAAACACGGTATAAATATGGAAAAATGGTTTCAAAATCCACAAATAAATGTTTTCTTTTAAAGAGAAGGTTTCTTTTTGCCAATAACTACTTTAGAGACCATTCTGGAGCCACACACTTTGTTTACCAGGAGCTCCAAACTAAGCAAAAGCAATTTTATGACATCCATAAAAACTGGCCAGTGATGTACAGTTTGTGTATTTTTTTTTATGACTAAATCCTGGCAAACTTTTTGCTCTGCAAATACTTTCGGCACGTCTACACAATCTGCCCCCAAATGTTTCTCCTGAGCAAAATACATCGGGGTACCAGTCTCAGACAATGCACACAGTACATGATACTGCTGGTAACCAACCATTATCTTTTCAACTGCAAGATCATTCTGTTCTTGGCAACAACATTTACAGAATAGACTGTAAATGTAAAATTCTAGACCCAATTTTAAACACAATCACACACCAACACACAACTACGATGCTGGATTTTATGCAGTACCTTTCAATACTAAATCAATTGGAAGGTGAAAGTAATCAATTTTTTGAGTCATGTTACCTGCAACCAAAGAACAACTATGCATGTGCCCTCTTCATCAACTTTAAAGATATCACTGCTACAAAAACGCCCAATTCAAGAGACACGTTACATTTCCTTCATTCCTAATAATCATAAATAATCATCAGTTCTGATCAGCTTTGTATCTATAGGCGTTTCAAAGCCAGGGATGAGATTTCGAAGACTGTAACATTTCTTGTGAAAAAAAAGCTTGTTGGCCTGGGTTCCCCCCCCCTCCTATTTAAGACCCAGATGTTACAGCAAGTTGTTGAGTCACCAACCCTCCTGGATGTCTTCAAGAACAGACTAAAGCAGTGTCACCTTCAGCTAATCACCAATCCCCAAACAAAATACTTGAAGAAAAAGAAAAAAACGTTTACTTGCACACACATGTAGTGTTTTTTTACGCCTCGAGTTTTGTCTGCACCTGCTTGCTTGCACCTCAATCAATGTGCGAGTGCACTCCGGAGAAGGTTTTAACTGCACAGTACAGGAAGATATGAGATGGTGATGATTCAGGAGGTTTACAGACTCTATGCATCACCAGAAATACAAAACTACTGGTTTGGACACAACGTGGACCAATGTCTTTCTCCCTTTGGTGACTGTTCAAATACTTCTTTCAATACAGTTTAAAGGCATAAGGAGGTTTTGAGAAAATCTTGAAATCAGGGAAAAATCCTGAGAAATCACACGCCTGCAAAGCGCTCAGTATGTTCAGGATAACTTTTGGAATTACAGTACTTATGAAACCAATTTTATATAGCACCTTTTAAGGGTTTACAAGGTGATGCGTAGCAATCTGGGCCCAATTTCATAGAGCTGCTCAGCACAACAATTTGCTTAGCATGAAATTTCTTCCTTGATAAAAACAGGATTACCAACCAAATTTCCACGCGATTTTCAGGATAAGCAAATAACCAGCTGAATACCAGTAACAACAATATGCAACACAAGGTAACGAAGAAGAAATTTCATGCTAAGCAAATTGTTGTGCTTAGCAGTTCTATGAAATTGGACCCTGCTGCCGACTGTGCCAGAAACAGCGGGGCTAAACCCCTTCTCTTAGTGACAAGTATACTGGGCCCAACTTTATTGAGCTGGGCTAGTACAAAAAGTAGCTAAGCACAATAACATTTTGCTTCCTAGAATAAGGTTACCAGCCAAAATATTATTCCACTTATCTCTGTGACTGTTATCCTGCTCATATTCTCTCAGCAGAATTTGTTAGGCAGTATTTGCTGCTTAAGTAGGCCCTGTTGTTTTTTTTTTTAAGTGTATTCAAAACACACAGGACCTTTGTAGGGCCTTACACTCACTCTGGAGGATGAAGCAACAATAGTTTTGAAAAGTGTCTTGCTAAAGGACACAAGAGTCAAGACAAGACCAGGTCTCGAGCCCACCCTCTGCTGATCAGAAACACCAGCGTCCAATTTCATAGAGCTGCTTAAGTTTAGGGGAATTATTGCTTGAAGATTTTTCGGAAAAGCAAAAACAAGCAGGAAACCAGTCACAGTGACATTGTGTATTGGCTGGTAAACTTATTCTGTAATCAAAATGTTGTCGCGCTTCGGCTACTTTTTGTGCTTAAGCAGCTCTATGAAATTAAGCCCAGATCTTCAGTCAGGTGCACTCGGCCATGACATGCCATGTTTAATACATGCTTCTGCTTAAGAAAAAGTGCCTTGCCCTAATACAAGAGTGAACTGCATCAGAGATCAATTTCATAAAATCGGTTAAGCACACAGTTTTGCTCAGCGCCGATAAGTCCCGCTTTAAGCTGAAATAGCTTACCAGCCAAAAACACTGTGCAATGCCCATTGCTCCCGACTGGTTCTCTGCAAATTTTAAGCTCAGCAAATTACTGTTTTTTCTTCTTCTTTTTTTCTGCTTGATGACATCGGACCTTGGCGCGCTGCTCTGTGCACACCGCACAGCATGCACAGAGCAAGCTCTAATACGATGAGACCACACTCTTGGGGAATTTAATTGCAATATAAACAGTCTAATAATTGATCATTGGATCACCCTCAGCTCAATTAAACACCAATTGAAATATATAGTGTCTGGCCGGGTGACACTACTCATACTGGGGTGACACAAAACACTCTCCTAACCAGAACAGATGGTTATCAATCCAGACAATTACACCAATTTTGTTATAATATATATGGATTTTAATGTTTTCATAATCTTTTGTATCTGGAATCCTATTTGCTGAAAATGTTGCCATGATACTGTCCAAACGTCAGGCCACTAACTATTTTTTGCATTTACACCACAGGTCCTTTTGGTTGGTAAGCAGTTAGTTCTATTTTCTCGTAATAGCAACTTGAACACTTTTTTGTTTGTTTTCTTGACGTTAAAGCACAAGAACAACATTGGTAATTGTCACAGATCAGCATCCGCACTTTCTGTGACCCAACATGTGTATGTAACACATGAAACAACAAACCTGTGAAAATTCAGGCTCAATCCATCATTGGAGTCACAAGAAAATAGTGGGGGAAAAAATCCTTGAGGTTTTCACTGTTTTAGAACTTGCCGTTTTGGGTGCTCTCTCCATCAACCACCCAATGGAGCCCAAGGTTTAGCTGATGTGGATGTTCCCACACAGGATTGGCTGCTCAAAACCAAGCTCCAGATCGAAGACTATACCCCCTCACAGATTCTTTCTCACCAT
Organism: Pycnopodia helianthoides; assembly: GCA_032158295.1. Lineage (NCBI taxonomy): Eukaryota > Metazoa > Echinodermata > Asteroidea > Forcipulatida > Asteriidae > Pycnopodia > Pycnopodia helianthoides. The sequence continues at coordinate 13,135,152 of CM063245.1, forward strand.
CCGTAGTTTCACAACAGGTTTTGAAAAAAATATCCAAAGACTTTAACCAAAAAAGCCAACTCAATACTTTCCCTTTAAAAACAGGGATAAGAAGAAGATAAAAACCTGCAGGGGTCATCAAACCGGAAACATGCCAGAACCCTCCAAGAGCTGAGCATTTATGAGAAGGCCACTCAGCAAGAGAGGTAAGAACCACAGCAGCCCGGGGTAAATCATAAAATGCCTGATAAGTGTTGACATGCAATCACTAAATGGTGGTTTGGTACCAAGAGGGGTTGCCATTAATGGTATGGTTAAAACATGGCTTTTCTTGTTATAGAAAGATTCATCCCAAAGTGACCTAGACATGTAGCGTCATGAAAATTGGGACTGAGGGGGGTTTTGGGGGGCAGGATTAAGAAGGCTTCAGAGGTACGACAACAACAGGTGGACATGCAAAACAACCAAGTGGACTCCAAGAAACCAAACCAGAAAAAAAAGAGAGCGACAAAAAACAACAAGATGGGTGACAGTGATCTACATGTAAGGGCGTTGCTTGGCAACAGGCAGCTCAACATAGAGTCAAATGGAAAATTGGTAGAGAGGCTTTCCTCCTGCAATACAGTGAAATACGCTGGAAAGAATGTCCAATGCACAGTGTATGAAGTCCTTGGTTAAAGTCCAATTATTTTTTTCTCTCCATCAAAGATATTCACAGATTGACCCCCCGCCCTCCTTCCTCATCCTCTCCCATCCGGAGTTTTCAAGAAGGATTTTTAAATGGATGAGAGGCAACCATGCATTCATGGAGAATTCTCTTTGCAGTTTGTACAATCAACAACTTGGACCGTGCTTAAAATATGCGCATGACTACAGCTCCATCTCGCTGACCATCTTGATAAGAACACTACACATTTGTTCTACTTATATCGCACGTTTTCTGACTCGGAGAAGGTTTTTTCCCACAACCGAGGACTTTTTAATGCATCGGAATTTGCGATTCCTTCATTTTAGTCAAACCAGGGACGTGACCCTAACAATGGATCCTCCGCGCAGTGCCAGTGTTTTTTAAACCAAATGACCAAATAACCTTTAAAATAACAAAAAACAATTCAAAGTCCTATTTCGAAAATAAATAAATGACATGTATTGTGTGCAAAATTCACTGTCACATTACACTACAGTTTCATAGTTCTGCTTCAACAGAAAAATTTTGTTTACAAATTTTCTGCTACTCAAAACTAATTAGGAAACCAGTCACAGTTGGTAGGCTTGATATGACATTTTTGGCTGGTAACCTTATTTTGTCGTGCAAAATTTTGTTGTGCATGTTCTTTTTGTGCTTTCAAAAGCAGCTGTAGTGGGCCCTGGATTTGTGGAAAGCAGTGAGTATAATACTTAGCCAATAATAGTGCGGGGAGCGGGTCTTCACTGCGTGGCAATGATCGGGTTGATGGCCGCTGTAAATAGCCCGAGCCAAAGGCTAAACAAAAATGTCCGCCGCAGGCCAGTCTAGAAAAATGTGCTATGTATACACGCCATCCAACGTGAAGTGGTTTTACCGATAAATACACACAGACATACAACTCTTTTAATCAATTTAATGTGTTTGTTGGTAGCAAACGTACCAGAAAAATAGTTAATAACCAATCACATGAACAGCCCCCGGTAGAGAGAACAAGGTGATGGGAACACATGTCATACTGACCCATGGACCTATTGCACAAGTTTCCCACCAGCAGATAATTAGCAGTATATCTCTTCCCATCTACAGGAAACAGGGTTTGACTGGAGGGGAAACATGGTTTCCCTCAAAGCTAGGGCATTAGTTCCCCCCAAGGAGAAAGGTGTCCAGTGGCTATGCATTCAGACAACATGTTTATGGCCTCTCGCTCTCTCTTTCTTTTTTAACAAAATTCTTCATCATGATGATGAAGGAATGAGAACAAAATAAAACATCTAAATTTACTTTCCTTTCCTGTTTTCCCAATGTAGGAAAGCACTAAATCCATCTTATGTTGGAAAGGCTTATCCACTTTAGCGTTTCTCCCAAAATTTGCATGTTTTTCTCCAAATGAGAACAGGGTTCAGTTTCGTTGAGCTTTTTAAAGCGGAAAAGTTTTAACAAAATTTTTTTGCTGAGCAAAGGTAAGCAGGAAACCAGTCATAGAATTTTGCGTTTGATAATATAGTTTGGCTGGTAACCTTATTCTGGTAAACAAAATTGGTAATGAAATTGGGCGCTGGTCAGGTAGAACAATGTCTCAGTTTTTGTACTTTCATTATCTTTCACTCTATTTCTAGAAAGATGGCAATTTAATTCTCATGACACTATTTCAAAATAAAACCAATAGTGTATTTCTTCACTTATACACTTGTGTAAGGATCCTTAAATACATGAATTTCACTTTACTTCACAATAACACTGCCCTACCCTCACAAAAAGAAGCCTATTTTGTTCATCAAAACATTGGTTTATTTTTTCAGGGAACTTTCTGCAGAATCAGGGAGAGTCGGCAGCTCTGAATGTTCTTATTATGCACACATCTACAATCAATGAGCATATCAGTATCATATGTACAACCATCACTCGTGACCCCGGAACCTGCATAATGTGCTAATTGTGTACATTGAACTAACAGCCCTACTGCCATACACATAACAACACAACAAGTGCAAGCCTTGTTTACGCCTAAAAAATGCAGTCTGTGTACATGTATCTAAGTGACCTTGATTCCCTTGTAGCTTGTTTAGAATATGGTAACCAAAACAAAACAGCCCAGCTCCCTCTTTGCCCGGGCGCCTTGAGCAAACAAAGAGGTCAGAGGTCAGCATTGGCTCTTCAGCCTTGGCCTGTGTCTCCCCCTTTAAAGATTCTGAAACTAAGATATGTGGGATTAAGTTATGTCTAGACCATGGACTTTACTCATAGACCAAAAGCAGTCAAGCAGCATGCAACGTGTACACACATATATGTTAATTGAAAAAGAAGGGGAAAAAAAACACTCTTATAAAATACATGATCTAGCATCTTCCCCTTTAGGGGGAACTAAAAATAGAGGCCACTTTGTAAGGAATCAGTCATAAAAAATAGTTTAATAATAGTTTAGCCGATCGTGTACAAATACAACCATGGAACCAATCATCTGGAATAAAGGACCATATACAATGTCAACAAAATACATGCACGTATAAACACGAGTGTTCAGCGATGCACTTTACATGTGTACGCTTTTACCAAGCATAGAAAAACTGTACTTAGCGCAAACACATGATCAAATTCTCCATGTAATGAACACCAATCCCCCCCGCCAGGCTCAATTTCATTAAGCAAATTTCAGCAGAAAATATTGCCGGGCAAAATCTCCCTGCTACAAAAGCGCAAAAATAGCAGGGCACCTGCTTGCAAGAAGTGTGAATTTTAATGGCAATTTGGCTGGTAACCTGTCTCTGCTGAGCAAGGTTTAGCAGCTTGTTGAAATTGGGCCATGCTCTTCCACTAGCCAAATCAATCTGTGACAGGGATATTTGCTGGTTTAACAGCATCAGGAGACTTTGCCCAAGGTATCACATTTCAACATAGAGGAAGGTAAGGGATTGCCACATTGATAGAGCTGTGTTCATGGTCCTGCTTTATCGTGACAATGTGATATAAATGGCTAGATGTGAAATCCTATAACACATTCGACATCTGATGCTAGGCTCCGGCTGACATTTCCTACACTCCTGGCTCCTGACTGTGTGGCAGGTGTTGAGGCCAGGTAAAAAAAAAAAGCTTAACATCCCTGCCCGACTGGCAAAAATGCACCCCCCCCCCGACATGCTCAGATTTTTCTCACGACCCCCCCAAAAAAACTTGAAATTGCAACAAACTATGTACAATAGACGTGTAAACAGACTGTTTACACTGTTTACCCATGTCAATATCATCGCTTGCAGTTGTTTTGATGATTGATAGCCAAACAGAACCTGACCAATAATAATGACTTGCACGTGTAGGAGCCAGGACTACATGCAGCAAGTAGCATGGTTCTCATTGGGTTGGTCTGTACAGAACTCCCATTTACTCTCTGTTGCGGTAAGTCTGGGTGTCAGCCTCATAATATTATAAGTACTATTATCAGGGTTACTTTTATTCAGTAACTACTGTAGCCATCAGGACCAGTTAGCTTGTCATGTCACTAGTCTGTCAGCTTCTTCACTAGTCCATATATTGCAAATGAAATAGGGATGCTTAAACTCAACGCTGGACTACAATTGTAGCCACCCGGACCACTTGGAGAGAATTTTGACTGGTCCTCAGGTGTTTCAACTGGCATTTGGCCAGCCCACCACTGGTAAGGGAGAACACTGTATGTATAACATATGCATAGACAGTGAGTGCAGATGTGGCAGGAGTCACCCCTCCCTCGAGATTCTGTGGTCCCCCCCCCCATACTGTGTAGAAAGTTTGTCTGATAGCGCCCCCTTTTGAATCAATTTCCTTCAGCGCATGTGAATTTACCGTATGGGCGACCAGACAAAACTCCCGTATGACACAGGCAATGTGGTTGACGGTCTACTGTATTGACTCATTGGAGAGGGGGAAACAGATCTTTCAAAAAACTCCCTCCCAACCAGCAGAAAAATTGAAAAGGAAGGATGCTAAACGACAAAATTTTCTTTTCACATGGCCTAACATTGGGCGATCATACTAAATACATGTATGGGATGGTCCAATTCATTCTAGAAAGAGGGTGTTACGGGTGATCTAAACCAAGATTGTGCGGAGGGGCATAACCATGGAGGCCTCCCATGTTCAAAGGGATGATTGATTGATGTTTTAAAGTAAGCACTGAGCTCCTCATTTCATAATGTTAAAAATATGCAAGGTGTACATTTAACTGCATTCAGAGCATTTCAAATCCTTGCAACAAACAACAATCCTTGCTTGTATGTGAAAGCTTCAGATAAATGCTTTTTTGGGGGAGACTGAAGTACACTGTAATTTTTGCTTGTTTTACCTGTAACACATGTTTTTTCTATAAAAATAGGCAATTTGAAACTATTTACACATATATGTACACAGTTTTCTGCGACAAAACCTACAAGTATTTTACCTTTGAAAATATTCCAAGTTCTCTCAAAAAAATTAATATTGCACCATCATCATTCTTCCTGCGCGCAATAAAACAACATATGGGTCAATGAAATTGTCATTTACATACGCATAATGTGATAAACCTGCTTCTTGCGGGGAAAACAATCTTTTACAAAAAAGGCTTGATCAACAAATTGTGACCATTCAAGGACGGCATCATCCTCAAATGGCACAATCTGACGGGTTGTTTTCCCCACCAGCGACAACTGAAGCTCTGCTAATATTTTCCAGCCGTGACAATCTGACAAGTATGCACAAAGGACGACATTATCCACATTCACGCGGGGAGAGTCAATTCAACTCAAACGGGTGTTGAATGCGTGCTCCGACCGAAAAAAAAGTGTTTCCCAATCCGACCGAAATTGTTCCCCCGATCAAAAGACATCCTTTGAACTACCTCAGGCGGCAGACAGTTGGCACACAAACTCTGTCAGACAACACATCAGAAGTTTGTATTCATGGTGGAACACGTTAAGATTTCCACCGCTCTGCTGTACGTTAACCCTCCTACTGTCAGTGACTCTTGGCAACATTATCCAGTGAGTTGACCAACCATTTGAAACCATTCGACTGCCAAGGTTGTGTACGGTGGCACAACTGTGCACAGAACTAACTGTGTACTGTGTACATGCATTCCCTCATGGTATCATATTTCAGGCTGGCATAGTTTGTCTGTCATTCCAAACCACTTGAATGGTATTGAATGGTCAGACAGCAAGAGGGTTAACACCCCCCCCCCCCTGGGATTCTGACCATACATGTAGGTGAGCCCCCTTCAATATGGAAGAGTCTATTTCATGGTGACAAGCGATTTATTTATTTATTTATTCATTTATTTGTTTATTGACGACTGACGGCACAAGATGACATTAACCTGATTAACCATATAAACCCATCACTGGTTGTAAACACATCCAAGGGCAGTTATGTATCCATTGGGGACAGGGACACAAGTTTCAATAAAATACTAGTCAAATTTCATTGGGGTTTTAAGGGGGGGGAGGGGGTAGGGTACTTTGCACCCCATGGATCTGCCACTGTTCTATGTTTGTCTATTACCAGTTCCATACAGCACCAGGAAGGTTATTCACACTCAAAGACAAAGTGTTGCACTACAAAATTACAAAGGATAAAATCTAAATTTTCAAAATCACACCTCTGCAAATTTCTGCAGTTTGTCGACCTGAAAACAAGAGAGGCTGTCAACGTAGTTAGAGATGCACCACTTCATGTTTAGAATACACAGATGATGAGATTGCTACTCTTTATTTTACTTTAATAGGAAACGTACTACGCAGATTATCACACCAGGCCTGATGCTTCGTTCTTGAAAGGGCAAGGGCACCAAGGCGTTTTCTCCTCGGTAAAGGGCACCTCTATGAGGACACTGTCAATTTCTATTGGAACATTTCAAGGGGCACCAAGGCAATGAACAGGGTCAACAGAGGCAATTGCCTCTGTTGCCTCCGTGAAGAATCAGGCCTGTCACACTATGAAGCTTGGAATAGTTTGTGGAACGACTCGAATATATCACACTGGGAAATGTTACAATCTGCACCAGGCAAGGCTGGAAATACACTCATGCCTTGAGGGAGAGCTCGCTCCAATGCACCCAAGAAGCCCCGATCATTCTCATGTCCAGCCATCTCCCTGTCTGTTTTCCCCTTTTCAGCTCCTCCATTACACGCCATTTTAAAGACGGATCTGATGCATTGTTGATTGTGAGGGACAGAGCTTATATTGTCCACACTTCAAGGTCTATGCTTTTTATCTTTACTGTGTGTGTGTACAAGCATGCTGGTGCAATCAAGGATATTATATTGAACGGGCCATTCAGAATAATCAATGTTTACAAATTTCTATCTTTCTTCAAAGATATTTTGACCTGGCACCCATCCAACCCGAATTTCAATTTGTCAGTTTCATAGACTGTTGACCCCTTGTACCAACGTCACACCCGACTACTGTCTGCCAGAATTGCCATTTGGGAGTCAAATTGCACATTTAAAGTAAGTAACATCGCCCAACCTGCGTACTACACTGTATTTAACACACATGGAGACATTGACTCCCAAATGGCACAACCAAGATTACTGTGATGATGTCGTCAGGTAAATTGGAATATCAATAAACTGAAGAGTACAGTAATGCCTCAAATGAAGCAGATATTTCTAGATAAAATGTTCTCCCAGCTCGGGAGTTTTCATACATATCAGCTTTTTTCTCATCTTCCAGAAGGCAACTTTCTCCTTTTGAAGAAACAGAGGAGAAAATTCATCCCATCTCCCCCACCGGCTTTGAAGTTCAGCTATCTAACATGTCTAAACAAGGCTGATCTACAATAATGCACAGCACAAATATGACAGATGATCTGGAAAGATCTGGGTACTTTTTCTCCCTTAAGATTTGTCTCCTAAAATTTTAATTGAAAACTAAAACTCACCCCCACCTACCCACACTTTCGAAAAACATATAAAATTTTGTTTTACATTTAATATCCTAAATGGCACCTACAACTAGTGTAACTCATGGTTCAATACTGTTAAAGGTAAGATCATCGTTTGGTTTTTGACAACATAATGCTGATTACTATAAAGGATAGATACAATCAAAGTCACCAGTGAAAACTTCTGCTGAATACAGTGTCTACTTGCTGAGAAAAACAGCAAACAAATGTTGAATCAATCCACATTCAGTGAAGTGACAGTGGGTACCAACCGCATCTCTGGCTGCAGCATTTGCGAAACAGACACCAACCCTCAGATGTCTGAGAAACGATTCATGCATGGTTTATTAAACGCGGAGAAAATGACAGCTTCATTTCTTACCAGGCAGACATAAATAGTCCGAGTTCAGATAAAAAGTCTGAAATTTCTCAACTCAAATTGAATATTGAAGCAAATAAAAAAAAAATCAGCACTCACATAAATGCGTGACGAATCCATCTACATATCCAAACTTGAGTTCTTGAATACACGTACATGTGTACATGTATATATTCATGTATACAGTGGGAAAAAAAAATCATTTTTGCGATTAGGGGGCATTGCATTTCCTTTATGGCAAACCTTCACAGCGAGTTGGTGATATTGGTCACTGAAAGTAATGAGGTGGGCCACCTCTAGTTTGAACGGGAAGGGGAAACACACGCACAATTTCTACACTGTATAAATGTAAATTCCTGATGTACGAATCAGAAAACTAAATAAAAAATTGCCGCACCTTTCACAATATAATGCACTCCTCACAAATAATCGTATTTTCACATTTTGTAGCTCTACAATCAAATCACAACGGACATCTGAACAAAAAAGCCACCTGACAAATACAGATGCCTTTTCCTGCTCCAGGATCCATACATCGAAAGTTACAGCCAGTGTCCTTCTTCACAAAACAAATACGTATATATTTATATCTTCACCAAGCAATCTCATTGGTCTTGGGTGGCCACTTTACAAAGGTCTTTTGAGTTGAACTTTTGACAGAAAAATGATAATTAAAGGAAATGAGCAATATGGAAAAGTCATGTTCACACATCCAATTATCTAATTTTTCCAAATATAATACAAATTCACTATGTCAGCACTTGATTTAATGAGTGTGCACAAAATGGATAATAATGAAAACAAATAAATGTTTACTGACTGGCATGGTATAAAGATGGTCATGAAGAAAATTTACCTTGAATTTTAAATATTTTTGCCTGAAATGCCATAGTTCTTGGGCAATGAGGAAAACAAGCAGTTTTGATCTGAATTTGAGATTTGAAAGAAGTGATAACATACATTTATCAGGTTTTGTATTCACTATTTTCGTGCGACTTTGATGACCCATTGAGCTCATGTATTTCATAATGTTGTTTAATTTTATGTGTATAGGTTGGTTCACATTTAGTGTGGATACCAGTGTATTTCACAATAACCACTGTTATCCGCATGCTTTAACCACTACCTCTGCAAAAGTATTAGGTCAAGAGGGCTTTTGGCTCAGAGCCAAATTTGCTTCTTAGGTAGCCACTAGTCTGGCGGCATTATTTTGTTGCACCGTCGTCGTTGCGGCATTTTCCCCAAAAGACTGTGCAAATAAATGCATTTTTGCCTTTTCCTTTTTCTGCTATTTCAAGGAATAATCCCGGAACGATGCGCAGCACAAACAAAATAGAGTTGTGCGTCACATTTATTTTCCTGTACGGTTCAAACTCGTGAATTCCGTTTAAAACCATTAAAACCGTTAAAAAAAAGAGCAGATGTCAACAAACTTTCAAGGATTAAAAAATAGAACACAGTAATGCAGTTTTTACAGTCACAAAAACCACTAACCCCAGTGGGCAGGCAGTAGTAAAAAGTACAACAAATTGTAGGGGATTGAAAATAGCGTATTACACTTGTAGGGGATTAAAAAACAGAAACAGTCCACCAACATAAGGGATGTCAATCATTCTCCTTGGATAGTGTCTGGGGCTATCTGAGATACGGAAGATCTCATTATTTTTTTTACTGCAAGCTCCGTTTAAAACCCTTGAGGAAATTTGGAAAAGGATTTCAACATTCGTTTATGGTTAAACTGTTAATCGGTTAAAACATCTGAACCCTAAAAACAAAAAATGGAGCCCTGCAGCGTAGTAAAAAACGCTGTAGCGACATACCTGTCTACTCAAAATGAAAATGAATGCGAGCTAAGCTAGAGTCGACTAGATGCAGCGCTGGTCGGGCAAAACATTACTGCAAGGCTTGCATGAACGCAAATTTCTAACAATGTGTTGTCCTTGAGAAAACAGTGCATCATTTTATGGTTTAATGTGTGTTTCTTCGACCTTGTGATTGATATTTGTTAATATTGGCAATATTTGTTTTCATAATTTCTTTCCCACAATGGGAGCGAGTCCAGTGAAAACATTCCTCATCATGATGAGTTTGATTGTGAGTTTCTGAAATTTAATTGACATTCTAAATTGTATGTCAATCTTTCAAATTAACCCTAACAGACTAGACCCTTGGGTAAACATACTGCCCAAATCCTTCAATATCCTTCGGATTAAAGTGGTAATAAACCTAAAGTGCCCAAATCCTTCAATATCCTTCAACTTATTGTAAGTATACATATTAGCCCAATCCTTCAAAATCCTTTTGAGACAGAAGTTAGGGAGTCAAAAAATGTCAAAAAAGCCCAAAACCTTCAGAATCCTATTTTGGCTAAGCTGCATAATACATAAAACCTTCAAAATCCTCCTATGTAAAAACAGCCCGGTAGCGCAAGTCCTGCGAAATCCTACCCTAACAAAAACTCATTTTAGCCCAAAGCCTTCGAAATCCTCCTGTGTTGCAGATCCCTAATAGCCCAAATCCTTCACAATCCTGCACTTTGGCAATGAGGATATTGTAGGACTTGGGTTCTTTAGGGTTAAGGAAGGTTCAGTCAGAGCTCTGCATGTTCTATGAATTAATTAGTTGGACTTACATTGTACTACAAAGACAAATTTCTGTCTAGTCAACTGAAGTTGGTCCATGTAAAAGTACATACAAGGGAATTACAAGGGCAATCTTCCTACGTTTTCTTTCAAATGATTTCAGCTTTAACCATTTCACGTCGGTATTAAAAATCTTGACCATGCCTCTGCGAGTCTGTGCGGTATTATGTTTCGGAACTTTTCGGAACTCCCAAAGTACATGTAAGTTAGTTAGTTTTATTTGAGAATATCACTGTCACAGGGAAACCCTGACTAAATAAAAGTGAAAAGACAACGTTGTCATAAAAATGCACCAGGATTTTTTGTTCTCTTTCGAGAAATTATGGAATGTCTCACCAGTGAATAGGCCCCGAACCTTGACGTAAGCCAAGGCCAATAATCGGCCATGGTATGCTGGAATCTTGGACTTGTCCCCCATACACGCCATATGCCGAATACAATGAAAAACAATGGTTGCAGCCTATCATCTCTCGTAATGCTCATTGTATAACAACAGAATAAAGGTCTGGAATAGGGGAATGATACGATAACCCCAGAAAAAGGGAGATTTTGAGCATGAATTCCAGTACCCTTTGTCCTTATCTGCACACGGGAAACAAAGCATAGCACAGTAGGTGCATGCCTGAGTACGCTACACATTGGATTGTCCAAAGGGCATATTTATAATATGTCAGCGGGTCAAATGACCCCAACCGCAAAAAGGTCGCTCCGAAGTTGTCCCGGGCGTACACCTTTTAAACGTCCACCATAATTCAGTTTGGTGGGAAAACATGTCATCCGACAGAGAAGTGGTTTTAAGTAAGTTAAATAATTCCACTAAGATGCATACAAAAAAATAAAGTAACCATCATGACCGTGGATGTGTGTGCTGGGGGGGGGGGAGATGTCTACGGCTGAAACAGAGGACTTCATCAAAAGGGATCTGGGGGTATGCCCTTCGCTTCCAAGTAAAAACCCGATGGGGTTGTAAACAAATACAAAATAATGAGAGAACAAAGAAAAGTCCTCGATTAACCGGGTTGACAAAGATGGGTGTACATGTAAAGGTTTGACTGCACACTGATTTATTTCTTCTGCATATATTATTGTACTTGTCAAAATATATGCTGGGTACTGCCCGCCAGTCTGACTCGAGGCCATTGGACTCCAACAAGAGCAAAGATGTACATTGTATCTACCATCAAAATTACATCCACGTACTACACAATGATAAAACAGACACTATTTATTGGTGGACACATTATACAGGCTAAACTGCAACAAGTAAATGAAGCAAGCACAGATTAATTAGTCAAATTTCCACCTCCAGCTAACCGGCTAATGTTCATTGTGTACAGGTTCCTCAAAACTACAACAAAAAACAGTACACTTCCATCCAGTTATGATTACCAATCAGTCCAGCAGTCCACGTTAATGTGACCTGTCCACTGCAGCCACTACTCATTGGTGGCCACTAAATACAGTACTCATTGGTGGCCACTAAATACAGTACTCATTGGTGGCCACTAAATACAGTACTCATTGGTGGCCACTAAATACAGGTTGACCTCCAGTTTGAGGACTTGCATGTCAACCACTACTGGGGCATCCACTGTAGCTGATAGTCACTGCACTGTCAGTTTTACAGGTTTGACCATGGTTTGACTCACACTGCTCTCAGGCCAATAACCCTGAGCTACCAATAGTACATGTAACTGATAGCAACTGAAAAACGTTTACCACACTCAGACACCACGCACGCATTACTGATGCCACTGTTCAGACAAAATAACGCTATATGTGTTCGCGATTCCTTCCATTACAATTCTCCCTTCTACAGCAGGTATTGTTCCACTTCTGCTAATATTGGTCGATTCGCGCTTTAATTTTATTATTTTTTCCCCCCAGAAATCTAGGTAAGAGGGAGAGACAATCAGGAACACAGAGGGATATGCAGGAATGTCTATCTAGGATGTGTGTTAATTGTCTGCCACCATTCTTGAGCTGGCTGTGTCAGTGTCAATTTCAATACAGCGCAGCCAACGATTTATGTGCTGGTCAGACTGCATGTGGAACATTGTACATACACATTACAAAATTAAAGTCACCTACAAACATATTTAGTTCGATAATGGCGAAGTTTCATAGTGTTACAATATGAAAACAGGGTGTCAAAATTTGCCGTAAACTGAAAAATACAGAGTTCAAATTGCTCACTGTAATGACTTTACCTTATGATCAAGGTGAAAGATTAGAGTGCCCAAAATTCAAAATAGGGTGTCCCCACTGAGCCACTTCCAAAGACACCCAGACTCCTGTCTGGTAAGCACCATACAAAGTACATCATGTATGGGTACTCAGTGTTCTACCAGTGCACGAGCTGGCGTATCAAGGCCGCTACGCACAAATTGCGGACCGATACGCACAAATTGCGGACCGATACGCACAAATTGTGGACCGATACGCACAAATTGCGGACCGATATGCACAAATTGCGGACCGATACGCACAAATTGCGGACCAATACGCACAAATTGCGGACCAATACACACAAATTGAGGACCGATACGCACATATTGAGGGCCGACACGCACAAATGGCAGGCCAATAAGCACAATTGCAGGCCGATATGGACAACTTGCAGTTGATATACAATTTTTTTTTCCAACTTTTTATTTTATTTTTTAGATCAATTCACAAAAAACATAAAATAAACCCATTTCAAATACTCCAGATGGCACAGTAGAGCTTTTAAAACCAAACATAAACATCAACAAGTAAGACACCTTGTGAGGACCTCGCTTCAATGGGAGATCTTTAAGATGGTAGTGGGCGTCCGACTCACTGGTCCTTTTCAATTGTTCTCAGCGACAAGTTGAGTTGTGTAATTACAAGATATTTAAAGACCATCCAAATTTTCTTACTCTTTAAAGGGTTGCATACAATTGGTAAGATTGAAAATACAAATTTGTACAGGTTTACACAGATGTAACTTACATTGCACATGGGAAGATGGTCATGGTGGGAAACTTCCCTTTAAAGGAACATTACAGAAATGGTTTTTGCTAACAAAACAGTTGCTGGCAGTGTAAGCACTGTAGGTAATCCACCATATACATAAACTGACAAACCTGTAGAGGTTTGAGATCGATCGGCCATCTGGGTCATGAGAAAATAGTGCAAAACCGATTACAAATTTGCATGTGTTATACAATGCATAAATAAAACGCTCATGAGCGATAAACTCCAATCGGAAATTAGTTGATTTATTTCTCATCAAATATGGCATTTCAGACAGAAATATTTCAAGGGATGTTTTCTACTATCATCATCATTAGACCGTGTAAGTTTTATGCAAATCTGTGATCAAAAGTATATTTTACAATTACCAATTCTGTAATGTGCCTTTAAATATTTTTTTTTCCTGAAATGCTCTGGTTTTTGAGAAATTAGTATAACTCTTAGCTTTGAACTCTTGAGTCCAAAATCTGATGTCTGAAAACAGTGGTGGTTTTTTCCTCCTCCACCTACAGTACTATTTTCTTGTGACTTCAATGACAGATTAAGCTTAAACTTTCACGGGTTTATAACTTCATGCACCACTGGTGTTTGATGATTTTTTAAATATATATTATATCTTTTTGGATTGCAGCTGAAAATACCACCAGGACAAATTGTTTCAATAACAGCGTAACTGCCCTATATTTCATCAACTTGTTGAGCAAGAAGAGTCTCTGTGAGCAGCTTATTAAAAATATTTTTTTTAAATTTGAGATAGCGGAAACTATGTGATTTTTCTTTTCTCAACCGATTTAAATGATTCATCAATGTATTTGTTTTGTGTTTTGTTTTCATATTGGAAATTGTCATGCAACTTGACCTTTGGATCACTACATGACAGTGCTAATAAAATTTACCAGAACTAAATATGTGCCTTACATAGCACTGAGTCAAAGCATTGTAATTTAGAAGTTTCGTTCAAATAAAAGTTTGTACTTCTTCAGAAGTGTATCAAATATTATCGCAGGGTTAAGTAAGTTCTGACTGAATTCACAACTTTCAGCAGAGCACTTTAAAAAAAAAAAAAAAAGGGGAAGGCAAACGAGAAACTAAAAATAAATTTCCACGGTACGAGCACTCATACAGTGATTGGACATTGTCGTAGAGGAGAAACCCCCCCAAAACAATCTCACCAATTAATTACAGGATAGAGTATTGACAGTCATGTCAACGGCCATTTCCTGGATCTATCTAGATACAACGCAGTGCGACATCCCACTGACAATGCTACTAATCAAGCATGCATTCGCCTTCCCATACTGCAAACCCCAAACGACGCAAGCGAGAGAGAGAGAGAGAGACAGAGAGAAGAAAAAAGGAAGGGAAAAAAACCAAAAAAAAACACTAGCAGCTTGACTGAGCACCAATGAAATTGCAGCCGACATGTCCCTAACCACAGCAACCCATTTCTACTGGTTGATTGGTTGACTATTTATAGCTCTGTAACCCAGTTTGGTCTGGATGATGCTTGGGGGGGGGGGGGTTGTAGAAGATGCGCATGCTCCACAACGAGGACATATCACATTGGTTTTCATGATGTGGGGGGCCCCCTTAATAATCCATGTACATGATAATAACGCCAGCGTATGAAGGGGCCAGGGATGGGTATTGATAAGGTTTCCAGTCGCTGCAGCCATTTTTATTTACAATTCGCGACCTTAAGGCTCGTATAAACACAATGTGCACAGACAGGCAATATTGACACTGGTATAATTGAGTCGATTTCAGGCAGGGGTAATTTCAACAGGTTTGTTGTACAGTGTACACACAAATATAAACACATCAAAACAACTATTTTTTATGTCAATGTGAAGGGCAAGAAGTTCACATATTTCTTTTACATCAATCAGAAGTACATGGACCAGAAATGCGTACATTATGGAGGTGTGCAAAGTGGACTACCATGGTACATGTTCATGTTCTTGTCTGTACACTGTACAACCACAGAGCACTACATGTAATGAGTGCATAAAATAAGTAATGTTAAAAGTTTTTGTTGCAGTTTTACATTAACATGTAAATGTGACTGAAACTGTGTTGTAGAATACAAATATTAAAATTGTACATGGTTATGTGTAAATGTATGCCTAGAACAAACAATTGTGCCATTAGTTTATGGCTCAAAGGGAGGGTCATGTACATGTATACCTTTGTAAATAGTCACAAAAATAATGACCATAAAATTTTACTTGGTAAGAAGCGCTGCAGCTGCTGATAATGCATCACATTTTGAGAAACGATTCCCTTCTAAGGAATGTGGTTTTAGAGAAAAGGGATTCATAAAACTTTCTATCTGAGAAACGTTGTGTACACTGTACATGTATTCCAATTACAGGAATATTCTTCTTCCATGGTAAAACCGCTCCAGATTTTTTGGCGATAACTCAAAAACGCTACCTCTGATTGAAACTTTCCCAGGTTAGTTTTATTGTATAAATTTAGGATTAAATCAATCAAACTGTTCCAAAAAACAAAGGTATACTTTGTCACTCACCATACTGTGTACCCTCTACAGTACTAGATAAAATGTACAAACACACAAACATGCACATGTACATAAACTCTTTATAAACATGGACAGGAACAAATGCACACTTGCAACTTCCTAAGTTTTGGCTCTAAGATGCCCTGTACATGTACTACTCCTTGAAAAACAAAACAACCTCATCACCGACAGAGGGCGCTATCATCCCAAGAACCGATAGTGATTTGTGATGACAGCCGCTCGTCAGGGCTCTGTGGTCCATATAATGATATCGTTCTCGGACGGCGATGATTGCTCTGTTGGTGGCGATGATTTTTATTTATTCATTTTTTTGGCCACTAAGAAAACCAGAGCGTCTTGAAACCAAGACTACGCACTTCCATGTACATTTGTAAAGCAGCATAAATGTACATGTACAATGTACTTCGACCAAGTACATGTACATGTACTGTATGCGTATACATGTAGCTCATTTTAAGTTATCACTGCATATTATATAGGGCTTGAATTTAGGGAAAAATTCCACAAACAATGGGGCTTCTAGCTCAAAATGTTTGCTGGACCTGAATTGTTTTACAAGACCAGAATCAAAATGGGAAAAACACTTCTCGACACAGTTTAAAAGAAGCATTTAACTGTTTTTTTTTTTTTTTTTATTGGAACAAGTACTAAGACATGTAAGAGAATATCTATCTCATTTGTCTTTCTTGGCACGACATGTAAGTATACTTCATTATTCAATAGAATGGAAAGGTTCTATCTAATCAGACTCAAAGTCACATTTGAATGTTGTTTCAGGTTAAGAAATTACAAGTGAGGTATTACTGTTCGATTGAAAAACACAAGACTTGATTTATCCAATTACATGTATGACTGAGTCTACTGGCCCGACCCTAAAACTACTGGCCTCCGGCCTGTGGTCCAGTGTAAAACTCAAGCCCTGCTATATACAGTATGTAAATACTCAATGGTCATACATGTACATTGTACATGTACCTGTATGTTGCATACATGTACCAACATGTAATTTGAGTTATAAGATTTCAAACTTAAAGGACGGTTTGGAATGACATGTTCACATCCAAACCTGACAGTTCCCTTTAAGGCAATACAGACATCCACTTTACAAGTCCATGTACAAATGTACATTGATTGTACCAATGTACTCACGGTCACAATTGTACATGTTGTAATGAAGGGGCCAGGAATGGGTTGAGTCTACAGTGCAATAGCTCTATAAAAAGTCAATTAAAGGGGTGACCAAACATTACACACGTTATACAGCATATAGTACATTATTAATTTATATTTTATTCTTTTTATCTTTAACAAACGACGTGTGAGACGAATCGAGATTTGTTTCCAACACAACTTATACATAGAAACATCTAAGATTCTTTGGAATCTCATTACTTTGAGAGTCAACAAAATATCATCTGACCAGATATAGACGACGTGCCTTCTGGTGACACGCTATGGCAGAAACCAAAACAGAAAGTTTCCACCCGGTGGTGGAAGCACGCTTCGTGTTTTGCTTCAATTTGGTTTAGGAACGACACCACTGATCGCCTTTGAATTTATGTGACCTTTGAAGTCACTCATTTATCAAATTTATGCACAACAACAACTGCACACATACTGCTGTGTAAAGTTCAGTAGAGGGCGGTTTAGATGTAAATAAAGGGCATACGGTCTATTGACCATATTCACCTAACGCCATTTTGGGAGTCAATGTGACTGTGTGTTATCACTCGTCCAGGGCTCGAAACTAACACTGGACCGCAGGCCCGAGGCCAGTGGTTTTAGCAGGGCCTGTAAAACCTTGGTCTTGTGATTTTCAGTTAAAAATAAACTACCTCATTGTGCAAAATGTTGAATATGAATCTGATAAATATCTTTCAATTCTGTTGAGAATTGAAGTACTGTACACTTACACATAAGACAAATGAGTGTTCAACTCAATCCAATTCTGGTCTTGCGCTTCACACAAACACGACCGTAACAGAAATACAAGTCTTTAAAATCTGTAAATGTCAATGAGAAAATGTCTTTAAATGGTGTCCCAAAGGACTCCAAAACAAGATACCGTCATGGCCAGAAAAAAAAGAGTTGCTTTTTTACTGAAAATAATCCCGCAGGGGTAACAGGAAAAGGATTTTTAATCCCTTAGCTTACTGGTTAACACACAAAGAACCAAAGAGCAAGGGTTGCATTTGACATGCTAGATATGCATGTTTCCACAAAACTAGAGGATTGGGCTTGATATCTGTTTCTAAAAAACACAACAAATGTGAATGTGCACCACAACTAGGGTTTAATTTTGTATGCTTCGTGAGAATGAAAAGTCTAGGAAGAATGTACTTACTACAATCCAATAATGTACCGTCTGTTTGTGATATTTCAACTAGAAAAAAAGACAGAGTTTTTCATCATGAGTCCAGGGGATGCATTCAGCCAGACAGGCCAACATTTGCATCTTGGGAGATTCTATACAACAATCAGGAAGATGTTTTAGAATTACATTCAACATGATAGGGAAAAGGTTTCCATAATCAGGGAGCTTTTCAAATTCATGTTCATCAGAACATGGACAGATTGGTTTATCTTAACAGGAACCTTCTGCAGAATCAGGGCGAGTTGGCGGACAACATTTGCATCTTGGGAGATTCTGTACAACAATCAGGGAGATGTTTAGAAAATACATTCAACATATAATAGAGAAAAAGGTTTCTGTAATCAGGGAGCTTTTTAAATTCATGTTCATCAGAACATGGACAGATCTTGATGATAAAGGTCTCGTTTAATATAGGTCAAGATGGTGTTGTCTAAATTATGCATAGACTGTCTGACTTTCGATCGTGGTCTGCACTTTTCCCCGTAAAGTCACTGTCTATGAACCAAATCAAATGCATAATTCATGAACGAGGTGGTACAATACGTGTATCTACTCTTTAATCCCAGCTGCTCAAAGTTCAGAACCGTCACCATGAAGATTTTAAAGGTAAAAACCAAGTAAAACATTATCGCTCAATTTATACCCAATGCTTTTTAAATCACTTTTGGTTTAAAGTCACTGTCTATGAACCAAATCAAATGTATAATTCATGAACGAGGTGGTACAATACGTGTATCTACTCTTTAATCCCAGCTGCTCAAAGTTCAGAACCGTTACCATGAAGATTTTAAAGGTAAAAACCAAGTAAAACATTAGTGTTGAATTTAAACACAATGCTTTTTTAAATCGCTTTTGGTTTAAGGAGCGGAGTTTGTTTTACAAACTAAAGTTTACAAAATCAGTGTTTTACTTTAAAGTGCAGCTCACCTTTTTATAATAATACAGAGATTATACTGCCTTTTTTGAGTTCCAGGGTTTTTCTAAATTGACATATTACTTTCCTTTCGTAGGATTGTTTTAGCAATGTGCATTGTTTATTCTACATACATTGGACATTTATGTTCCTAAAACCTCCACTGATATTTATTTTTATCTCTTTAGGGGTTTCTCTTAAATAAATTTTTATGTAAAGTGCCTTAGAACATTTTTATAAATGGATTTGGCACTATATAATTGCATTGTTGTTGTTATTATTTTTAATATTATTATCATAAATGATATAGTGTCAGTGTGTAGCTTGGTATTGGCTTTTAAAGGCACAATATAATTTTAGTAATTGTCAAAGTTTTGTATCCCCACTTGGTGTATCCCAAATAACAAACCTGTGAGCTCAATTGGTCATTGCAGTTGCAAGAAAATAATGGGGGAAAAAACACCCTTGTTGCATAGAATTGTCTGCTTTCAAATGCCTGAAGCCTTTCTCGATCAGGGTGCGAAATTAACAGTTGCCCGGTTGCCCGGGCAACCACAAAATGATGGGTCAAAGCAGAAGTATCAATCAGAGTTCGCACCCTTTTTACTCCCTGAATTAAAGACATGAAATTCTCTCTTTTTTCTTCTGACTCACATTTATGTAACAGCAAGGTTTAAACCAGGATTTGGTAAAAGGGTGTCAAAATTTGCCGGAAATATAAAATATGGGTGTCAAAATTGTTCACCATGTAAATGACAGATAAAATAGGGCGTCCAAATTTAAAACAGGGTGTCCAAAAGACACCCCTCTGGCTAACACTACTGTATGTGTAACAGGCAAGATATTTGGAACTTGGAAAAAAAGTAGGACAATTTTTTATTGAGAAAAAAGCTGACCTAATATACATGGTATAGATTTTGATAGGCTTTTTTTATGCTATTTGATATTGTTTCCCTGGTATTTCTGAGGCAAAACCAACCGGAAATCAAACTAGAGTAGGAAGAAAGTCATGCCTGATACACAATGAAACCAACCATCAGATTTACATGTAGTACAAAGACAATTCTGACTTGTTTTTTTCCCCCCATGAAAGTAGTTTTATTTATTTATTTATTTATCTATTTATTTATTTAGACAGAGTAGCCTTACATCAGTACTACAACTGCTATCCCTAAGGGCCCTGTGTACAAACAGTAAAAAGTAGAATAAAGAGCAAGATGCCAAGCATGGACTTAAGATTTCATTGATCATGTTTCTGTGTTGATATTTTTAACAGCGCGACCCGTAGTTAAAGGCAAAGCATACCTTTGGTTTTGGGAATCGTTCGGTTGTTTTAATCCTAGTAGATAATATACAATAAAACTAACCTGTGAAAAATTTCATTTTAAAAGGAGATCGCAAAAAAATCTGGAGCGGTTAATTCCACGCATGAAGATTCCTAATACTAGAATCACAAGCTGAGAAATGTTTCTGACAGAAACATTTCTCAGATTCAAATTATAGGGGATAAAAACTTACATCTTTTTCCATATCCACATTATTTTAAATTGATATATTTTTCAAAATGCTTTATACTATCGAAAGTTGCTGTACTTCTAGCCAAGTACCTTCCCTTTAAAGGTATTGTACACTTTTGGTAACAGCTCAAAATCAGTGTCCACATTTTGCATGAACAAACAAACCTGTGAAAGTTTGAGCTCAAGTGGCCATCGAGGTCACGAGAAAATAGTGAAAAGAGATCTTATGTTTTTTCTGTTTTTTCAATTATCGCACGCGAAAATTACTATTGTTTTACTCGTTTCTCAGAAACGATAGCATTTTAGGCAGAAATATTTTAAGGAACCCTTTCTTCCATTGCTTACTTTAAATCATGTAAGTTATGTGTGAATCTGTGAACATTGTGTTTTTCGATCTTACCAATAGTGTACAGGGCCTTTAAGTAAGCAAGCATTCATGGTGTACACTAACCAAGGAGAATATTTCTATTCACATCACCTTGGGTACACATCTTCTACCCTAGCGTGGTTTCAGTTGTGAGGGGGGGGGGAGGGAAGCATAATGGTCGTATTTTCAAAAGGCTTCCTGTGAAGTTTCGTCTCTCAAGTCTTTCCTTTCTGTACTAGATCTAAAAACTGTCCGTAAACAGTCAGGTAGAATTATAATATTATAATATGTGAGGCCTCTAAATAAGCCATCAACACATCCTGTAAGTGAACTGATTTTTATATTTCAAGCTTTGAAGCTTGATTTGATTGTTTTTGTTTCGTCATCAAACTCTCTGATTTCAAGATCGCGCCACGATCAAAATCTATCCGTTAAAAATGGCATAGATAATTTTTTAATAGGATATCTGAGGTGAACATAGAATTAACACATTACATTTTTTTTTACAAAATGTCCATCCAATGCTAATGTCCATCCAAAGTAATGCTCTCGTAAGAATTTTTTTTAAAATATTTCCAGCCATCCGGCTTTACTGGGCAAATAAATCTGCTAAGCTGTAAAAACTCTGCTTAACTTTTACTATGACATTTTAGTGTAAATTTATACCCCAAAATAAAAGTTAACCAAATTAAAAAAAAAACACTGGGCGCAGTCGGTTCACAATGTGACAACCAGGTGTAATGTGATTCATTACGTGGACTAATCAATGACACTGCAATTTGACAAATCATCTGTCGGCTACTTTGTGCATAGTACATGTACTATGTTCTACCGAAAATAATTTATAACCACACAGTCAAATACATGTATAGTACATGAACATTAAAGCAAAGTGTCAGGAGTGTCTAGACAGTAAACATTACTTGAAATGCACCACTGCGTGGTTGAAGGCCCCTAGTCATTTCCCCCCAGATTCGGCCTTCCCCAAACTCCTGGCTGGCCTCCAATTAAAAGATATTGGATTCCTCAATGGGGCGAAGAAATCTATCCACAAATGGACCACGACTTCTGCAGTAACATCAGTCGCTGGCGGTGTTTTTATGTTCAGAAATTACCACAAGGGGCCTCTCAGAAAAGAAAAAATGTATCACTTCAGACTCGCTTGTCCAGACTTAAATCAAGTTTGGTGCAAACAAAAAATGTATTGCCTGTGGTTGTTTAATTGATTCACAACCATTCGATAGTATGAAGTTCTGCTGCTTAATTAAGCCTCATCCGGCCATGGAGGAAATTTCTTGCCCCTCGGTCATCTTGAGTAAATATGGTGAATGTTCCACAGGCCTTAAAAACACTGTTCACCAATTAGTTGTTTTACACACATCTGAGCTTTGCTTAGACCATGACTGCAACTGTGCAATAGACTTCTATTAATTCTTAATAGGTATACATGTTGGCATTTTTTTTGTGTGTGTAAATAGCAGAGAAAAGAGGGGATAGTGCAACAAACACAGATAATGTTATCAATCATCCTGGCCTACTCCACCTTGACACCCCCTTCCTTTCCTCCTACATTTGTTTAGGGTTACAATCACAATTTACAATTCAGAGACATTTGTTTCCACTTCACTGGTTTACAATAAAAGTATGCATACTGAAATTAACATCAAATCAAGTGATAACAGAATAATATTTAGGGAAATGGAGGCAAATCCCGATAAGCAGGGTGCTTGTGTTGGGGAAGCTTAGTTTAGGACAAGAGACTGGACAAAAAAACAGACATAGCGTTGGATTGTTTCAGATTTTAACAATTTCCTTGATAAAAATTAGCGAGTGTAAAAATACTCTTTCATTAATGATACTGTGCCACCAGTGGAAATCAACATGAATGTACAGTACATTTTTCCACAGGTACATTTATAATCCATCTCTTAAAGTGCCCCCTACCCCCACAATTTGTTATCAAGTTAATATGGGTTATGTCTGGCTTGGGTAATTAGGATGAACCGGGGTTCGCAATACAATCAGCGAGCTCGCGTGGACTCTTGTCGATCATCATGCATGGCATCCACTATCGGTTTGATCCTCTCAGCTTATAATGGACCATTAGACATTCTGCTCTGTCAAGTAGGCTTTGGCCAAATGTCATCATGTCTTACAATCGGATTTATACGGGGGACATCAATTTTATTTTACCGTCTGTGTTTGTTTAATTGGTATGCTTGGTATAACGGCCTTTCAGTTTATGTTTTAATAACTTACACAAAAATGGCGGACTAACCATACGCTGAGTTCGACCTTTAGCGGTGGGCCGGCAACAATTTTTGTTGCGGGTCAAAATAGATATGGAAAGGATTGTGGACCAAGTGTTGAATTTCACTTACAAAAGCTTCCAAATCAAAACGAAGTTAACACAGAAAACAATTAGGCTTACTAAAAAAAACAGTGATTTTCTTGCAACAACAGCAATTTTAATTTTTATCCATGATGTGGTTTTAACCATCCGGTTTTACACTCTGATAACTTAGCAAAAGAAGCTTGGTTGGAAACAAAAACAAGAGATTAAAGATTGAATCATTTCTTGCAAATAGGGCCTACTAAAAGTGCACTACTCAAAAGTCAGGCTCACTAGTCCCGCTAACAAGTGGGGGAAAAAAGGCCAAGAGAAACCCTAGCTCTCTTGCATTGAAAGGTGACATGCATTACTTCAACCCAGTCTCAAATGTTACAATCAATTTCCCTCGTCTGAATTTCATTTCCTACAACGGACAAATAATAAATTCAACTAATTGGCAAGTATCCTTTAAAAAAAAAAAAACTTCTCCTTTTTCAGGGTTTGTAAGAAGAGTTGATGACTTCACTAAAATCACTTTTCTGGTCTGATACTACTTTATTTTTTAAACATGTTTAATGATTCACTACACAGAGATGAACCCCCAAAAATTGCTTTTGCTGTATCCGGATTATGACAATTTGGCTTTGAGGTGACATCAATGGCGAATTTAAAAAAGGAGGGGACATTAGAGATTGTCATTCTTAGGAGAAAATCACAGCATATTTATTCTATGAAAAATACATTTGTTTTCATAAAAAAATATTTCTTACTCAAAAGAGATACCTTTTAAATATAAGCGTTTAAACCAAAGCAAAAGTCAACAAAGTCAAGTGTAGTTTCAGCAACTCATGTACTTTGTATAGACCATGTTATCTTGTTGACAGACATTAAAGTGACCTTGTTATTCCAGAGCACTTCCTGGCAGGCAAGAAACTGCACTGGTCATATGATGAGAAATAAGGAATTGTTTCATAATTAACCACACCAAAACCGAGAATTAAAAAAAACGACCCAGCTGTACAAGTTTTGAGGTATGCTCCGTTCCTCGTATCAAAAACGAATAAACAAATCGACCGCAATTTGCATAAAATCATGATTTTTTTATGCTTTCATCCACTGAGGTGTGTACGAATCAGGCTTGCAGGAAGTCCAGGCTTTGTGGCTCTCTTTTTTAACAATGTGACGTGCAGTTTACATGGTCTGTAGACCCTTCTCACCGACATCACATTTCTATAGCAAGGCAGGAGGTCTGCCATACTGGAGCACTACGCACCTGTACGGTACGCACGCGTAGTGCCATCTAGCACTGCGTTTCGTCGCACATTTCTATAGTAACATGTGCATGTGTGACGTGGGCGTCTAAGTACTCCAGCATGGCAAGCAATAAAATAGTGGCGTCATCTGAGAAGGCTCTAATTGACTGAAGTGTCAAGTCAACTGCTTTGATTGTCACAAATATTTTTTCCTTTTCCAGCAAAAATAAACCGAGAGATAATAACTGTCAAGGTCTCCTAGAACTAGATCAAGCACAGTTGTTGTGTCAGATTCCATTTTCTTGCAAGATCAACTCGGTCAAAGACAAGTTGGCTTCATATAACCGGTTCACAAGCAGGAACATCTTGAATTCATTTGTGAGGTCTTTTCTTACATTTAGGACCTAAGACACTGATATCAGTTAAAGACTGTGCTGCTATTGATTTGTTTTCTTCTAAATGTGCCTGAGTGCAAGTTTCAACCTGCCCAAGGCAAGTTAAAAACTTGAACGGGTGTCTTCCTTTGAGCTCAACATAGGCAAGCAGTACAATTGTTTATGGATACCAAGTGTTTGTGGAGTTTTTTTGAAAATTTTATAAAATTTCTTAGAATTTCTTTTTTTAATAATTTTTTTAATCCAGCAAGGATCTTAGTCCACAGAAAACCAGTTGTTACATTGAACTGAGAAATTGCAATCAAAGATACCTGGTATCAAGATGATAAACATGATAAACTAAGCAAACAGTGAATTCTTTTTAAAAGAAATCCTCAAATACTTGGATCTTGGGCTGAGGATATTTGTTATGGCATTTGATTCTTGTACTGCCTGCCCATGTTGAGCTCAAAGTAGAAACCCATTCAAGTTTTGAACTTGCCTCGGGCAGTTTGAAACTTGCACAAGGCAAATTTAGAAGAAAACAAATCAATTGCCTGAGCAAGTTTTACTTCCACATGTTTCTACTTAGCGCTCAACATTTCTTTACATGTACAGTCAGGGCTTGCCCTTAACACTAGCCCGGCGTACATTGTCTAGTAAAAACTGCTATGGGCTAGTAAACACCACTTCTCAACTTGCCCTGTGGGCTACTAAAAAAAATTGTGCAACCTACTGGTTTATAATGCTCATATTTCTTCCTTTTCGGATGTGAATAATGAATTTGAAAAAATTGGATAATTTCATTTTGAGTGTGTGAATGTAGCTTCATTTGATCATTTAACTGGTTGTGATCGCTACCATTAATACATCAGAAAGACACATTATGACCATCACGTTTAAAACTTGGGCTACTAAAACTTCCTGGGGGCAAGTAAAAACGCACAGATTATTAGCCCGGAGGGCTACTTTACAAAAAGCTTAAGGGCAAGGCCTGACAGTACACAAAAAATTTGTCTGAAACTGTTCCTTTAAAGGCCCTGTACACTATTGGTAAGATCGAAAAACACAATGTTCACAGATTCACACATAACTTACATGATTTAAAGTAAATAATGGTAGAAAGGGTTCCTTAAAATGTTTCTGCCTAAAATGCTATCGTTTCTGAGAAACGAGTAAAACAATAGTAATTATCGCGCGCCATAATTTGAAAAAACAGAAAACACACAAGATCTTTTTTCACTATTTTCTCGTGACCTCGATGACCAATTGAGCTCAAACTTTCACAGGTTTGTTTGTTCATGCATATGTTTAATCACACAAAATGTGGACACTGATTTTGAGCTGTTACCAAAGTGTACCAATACCTTTAAGGGAAACAGTTATATGTAAAAGCTTGCTCTCTAGCATGTTTATGGATACCAAGTGGAGTTCTGTTGAAAATTTCAAAAATTTCTTTGACAATTAAACAAAAATCAAATTTGTCATCCAGCAAGGATCTTTAACTTGCTTAGTCATCAACATGTTCATGATTGTGACATCCAAGGTAAAAATACATCCCCCATAATAACCCTCGACTTGGACGCGTTCATTTCTCATTTCTCACTAAGGATTGAGAGCAGGAGCTATGAGATATGTCAGTGCACCTGACAAGAGATTAAAAACACACGCTTGACTTCTCCGTCCTACCCAATAGGTTTTTATGCTTGATGCGCAATGAAATGTCAAGATTGCAGCGTGCAGTCACACATTGTCAAATGTGGCGCTTTTGATGCGTAAAAAGGCAATACCTATCGGTGCTTGCCCGATGAGGAATACCCGGCGCACAGACTTCCACTGGATGATTAATGGCACACCACTACTGTGCCGTTCCCAAATGGACTGAAACAATATACGAACGATTGCCCAATTAATGCAGGTAGGATTTCAAGTGGCTCCGAATGCAACCATTTGGAAATAATATTCATTTCCATTGGGGAAGAGTACAATTTACTACTCCAT
Organism: Pycnopodia helianthoides; assembly: GCA_032158295.1. Taxonomy (NCBI): domain Eukaryota; kingdom Metazoa; phylum Echinodermata; class Asteroidea; order Forcipulatida; family Asteriidae; genus Pycnopodia; species Pycnopodia helianthoides. The sequence goes on from CM063245.1 coordinate 13,162,414, forward strand.
TCAACAGCCTTGCCCGTGGTGAAACCTTCAACACAACTACATGTACAACATGTCAGAGTTTTAAGTTTCTTGAACCCGTAGGTCAGCTTGCCAACTATTTTTGTATTATTATAAGCAATCTTTAAGCCGTTAATTATTGCTCAGCAGCAATACATGTCTTTGCTAAGCAATAATACATTATCTGCTTAGCAGATCTGAAAATTCAGTCAGTTTGAGGACTGTTTTTTATAGCTCCATGGCATTGGTAATACATAGCAGTAGACTGCTGTGCTTTACATAAGATTACCCCCCCCCCCCAATACAGTTAAAGGGTGTTGAGTTACAATGACATTTTATGACCTGCATTTTGTCAGAGTGAGACAGGATCCTTCCGTAGTAAATCACTCCAAGGCGGTGAGGTTTTAAAGGATTCTAATAGCTACATGTACATTGTAAGTAGCTGCAAGCAAACTTCCTTGCATCACAATTACAATGTTAAATAAATCTTAATTTGACTGCCCGAATGTTGTTTTCGATTTTGTTGTAACGATTGCCAAGTAAAATAATGATAATAATAACACTAATGGAAAAACAGTTTGTTTTACTCGTTTCACATCCCTTAAATTTCAGTTGAAACACATACATGTATGTACATTGTAGTACATACACGTACGAACAAGTACTTTCATCTCCTTAGAAAAAAAAAGAACCAGGAATTTCACTGGCAGGTAATTGCATTATGCAAAACCTGCACAGAGCCTACAATATTCTTCATTTTCTACTGGTGGCCAAGTTGAATGAAAAATGCTACAATTGCAAGTGATGTGATAATCCCATCACAGGAGGGGGTAATGAACTTTCCAACAAGCATCATAATAAAATATTAGTATGAATTCTACTGACTTAAGTTAAGTCCAGGTTTACCAAATTAACAGACTCCACAAGGATCACAAACTCCTAAGGCTCAGGAGGACAACGTAACTTATTTACGACTCAAAAACTTTACGTGGTTAGAAATACAAACTACCAGTATACAGAGTTTGCGGTAGCACTGTTTAAACTACTAATAAGACTTGCGGAGGCTCTGAAAACAGCCAGGGGGTGTAACCACTCAGTTTTTTCCTTCTCCAAGAGCGTCTTCATTATGCAGTAAGGGAAGATGGTCAGTAACCCAACGGCTAGCACAACTCCTCTTTTCTATGAGATGGACCATATTTCTTTCACAACACCTCCCAGTTACGCTACTGGCTCTTCTCAGTAGCCGTGCATCTCTTTGGGATGTTACATCAAATGTTCTCCCCGAACACCGGCCCACCGGCCCACTGGCCCAAATTGCTCGTCAAAGCAAATGCGGGCCGGTAAAAATTCTCCCCAAGTGGTCTGGCTGGCAAGTTCACTGCTTCTTAAAATGCAAAGTTTTACAGTCGGTTGGAACTTAACACCAATACTCTTACGTACGTGTGTACATGTTTGTAATATGCCATTAAGCAGGGCTCAAATGGGGGGGGGGGGGGTAGGTAATCTACTAGAACCCCAGGGCTTGTACTAGCTCAAAATGTTTCCTGGACCAGACATTTTATATACAAGACCTGAATCAAAGTGAATATTTGAACAAGCACAATGAGAGAAGATTGATCTCATTTATGGGTATGTTTCACTAATAGTCATACGCAGAATTGAAAGGTAAAATTATCAAATGCTGACTCAAAGTCAACATTTGAACACAGTTTGTTTCTGTTCAAGATATTACACAGTGACATGTTGTTTTTCATTTGAAAAACACAGGACCGCTACACTTGTCTATTTAACTCTTCTTCATATTTTCACAAAGGTCATCCCAGTCTTTAATTTTGAAACCTCAGTTTGGTTGACATTTCAATTGGCTATTGATCAACGAAGTGAAAGACAAAGAAATGAAAACTGTAACTAGTGAGCTCGGTATAATGGTTGAATAAAGATGGGCTTTCCGGTTGACAAGTTCATGAATCTATCACAGCCCGTAGACACCGTCTCCACAAATTGTCCGTTTAAAAACATTTTTATTTAGATACTTTTGTTCAATTTTGTTGAAACCTTTTAGGAGTTGAGTAACTAACAAATGTTGTCTATGAATGAATTTTGACAAATAATGCCGTTTCAAAACAAAAAAACACACAAAAAACTTTTGCAAATGCCACGGTTCATGGCTAGTGAACGTGAATCAATGACAGGATCCCAACAATAGTTATTTTTTTACATTTTAATTCACAACCAATTATCGTTGGTAGATTTTTGGTGCACTACTTCAAATGAAATCTTATCTTTCTTTAATCTATAAAAATAGCTAAGTACTACATGAGTGTATTTAAAATTTAAATCTAAATTTTTCTATCAAAACGGCCAAATTTCTTACACACTAGCATCTTTAAACAGCCTTATGACATTGGCCCCGAAACCCACACTTTAAAACCTTATCCCTGTCAAATACAACCAAATGCACCAGATGGTAAAAGTTGTTGCATGTTGATCCAGTGTGTGTAATGCAAGTAAAAGAACCCAGTTAGCGTAGTGGTACGTAAGTTTACATGTATAGCTATACGCTAAGAGAAGGGGTATGCCCCAGTGTCTCATAATTCAAAAATTTGTGTGGAAATAAATAGTGATATGTGCTTTGCGAGGCCCATAGATAAAGCACTATATAAAAACTAGGTATTGTTAATGTGACTGCACTTAACAGTTACATGTAACTCAAGTCCAACGCTCTGTTGTACTGTGCTGCATTTACATGTAGCAGGGTGGTTCTACATGACCTGACATGTCCATAGGGCAATCTGAGTCTCCGGCAACCTTCAATGCATAGTGATGTGCATTTAGCAGGGTGAATGCCAGAATCCTCTGTGGCACTTCGCTGCTTTTAGCAACATCTGTGACTGGAATCCTGATTATTTTTGCTTAGCAGAAACATTTTCAGCAAATGAAATTTGGCCCCACAGGCTTTTGTTCGAGGGCCGCATGATTGGATCTGGCTCGTCTCTGATAAGTGAAAATTGGTTTAGTATCAAACGTGTCATTTAAAGTATCACTCTAAAATCACAGTTCGAGAACAGAAGGGCAATAGTTAGTCCTTACCTTTTTCCGTTTTAGTTTTGGAAACCACTCACAGATCTTCTTCCTGGTAAATTAAATCATAAATTCAAAACGAATTTGTTTACGCTGTATATTTTGGACTCTAGAGGAAATTCCTAACTTCAGGTTGTAAGACTACACTTTTTTTATCACTAATAAGGCTTTTTGCATTGGATAATTTGTTGACCACATAAATCAAACATTTAATCACATTTTTAAAATCAGCTGCAAAATGCATTCTCACAACTTTAATTACATGATTTGGTTCACCTGTATCATGCCTCAAAAAATGTTCCATCTATAATTTGTTGCCAAAACCTCCCAAGCCCCATACCATTAAGACTAGTACATGTAAGAGGTCAATCTGTGAATTGTTCACGTCTACTTGACTCTAAATGATGTCATGGGGATTTTGTCATGTCTGATACATTGTACGTCAGTGTATGTGAAAATTTGCAATGATTTTCAGTTGTTAAGTCTGGTGGTCCAAGAACATCATTCACACGCTACAACTTTTGGCTAAGTTATCTTAGTTGATGTAATCATTCAGAGCTGCCAACATTTGCATCCTGCAATCAGGGAGTTTTTTTTACAATAATCAGGGAGATATTTAGAATTACATTCAACATAAAGGGGAAGAAGATTCTGTATTAAATCAGGAAGATTTTTTAATTTGTTCTGCAGAACATTGACAGATTTTTTTCTTCTTTTTCAGGGAACTTGGCAGACTCTGAATAACTGCATCATGGAATAGAATATACGGTTTTGGAAAAACTTATGTGTGATTTGCACTTTATCCCAAATTAGACCTTAAGCACATGACGTCATTAGAGTCGGGCGCCCTCGCCAAGAGGTCAAAAGGAAAATTTCCATTGGCCCACCCTGTGCGTGCAAAACTGTGCAACTCCATTGTTTCATCATCTGTTTACCTCTAAGACATGTACATGTAAGATGGCAGCTTGACGACGTACACTATTTAAATTGTTAGTGGCACAGCTATTTACTACATTATTTGAACTGGCCTCTCATCACAGGGCACAGCTCAGTGGTCTATAAATTGTGTATTGACATCTCTGATCTAGAATGTGGGGGTTGTCATGGTCATGGGTTCGAATCCCGCCTGAGTAGCCCTTGTATTTTTCCAACAGGAATCAGAAAGCAGTAGTATGCAGTGCTTAGGCCCCCCCCCCAAAAAAAAGGGTTCTGTTTCCGGTTCCCCGACCGACCCTAGTTTTACGCCGCGACCCTAAACTTTTTTATTTGGCCTTTAAAAAAAACATGGGAAAAAAAAACAAAAAAAACAAAACTGTGTGAAGCACATTCCATGGGCTTGCGCAAAATCGGCCGCTTGAACTGCCAATCTAAAGAGCGCAAACTGAAGATTGCGCACAATTTTGCCTAATTCGTTGTGCAAATCCGTTGATTGCGCTCAACACATGAACTGTCGTGGACGTATCGTCAATCGTATGGGAATTTAAAAAAACGCAAAATAAAAAAACTTTCCGACCTACCGACCCTATTTTTAAATGACATGTAACCGGAAACAGAACCCTTTTTTGGGGGGGCCTTATCACACATCGTCATTGATTGGTGTAACTCCAACTCCCAGTGTAAGGATATGATATTCATTAAAACCCTAAAAAAAAAAAAACTGTCATGCCATCATGGCCATGATCGTCTTTTTTAAAAGGATGAGTCAATGGCCAGCAGTGGAGATTTGGGCCGAAACTACATTTCTTTTTTTCCCAAAGAGAAATGACGCAATCGTAAAAACCTAAATCACCGGTAACATCTCCTGCATAATTCAAGTGTTTAATTTTCAAGTTTAAGCTAGCGCAATTAAAGTAAACAGAGTAGAGCTCTTTTTTATTACTCTTTCCAATCATGGATTATGGGGCAGTTTTCTGTGACCCCTCAGCCTCAGGCTCAAACCCAAGTCAAATGTCAATGCCTCTTTCTTTTCCCCCAAATTGAAATGGTAGGGTCCAAAGTTATACGATTGCGCTCATTATACTAAATTAAAACAGCTCAAAAATTCAACGGACTACAGATAACCATAAGCTTATTCCTCCATGAGATAACCAGTCAACTCAAGTTAAAAAAATTGTAATGAAATTAACACAGTAGTCAGTAGAGAGTACAGAATGAGAAAAAGAAGTTTTTTCACTTTCAAGTTTCAGCAAACACTTTTGATTTTATTTCAATAGGCTGAGAGACTTTTAGTTTTAGAAAATTTTGAAATTTAGAGTAATTTTGAACAGCATTTTATTTAGCATTGGTTGATGGGAGCCTTATTTCTGTGGGCTCACTTCCAATACTTCTGAGAGTGAGACTCTGGATTGACACTGCCGACAGAAAAGCTTGTCCGAAAACTGGGCAAAACGTTTGTCATTCCATACTCAAAATCATGAAATGCAAACAAATCAATCTAACTTTCAAATATCCTTACCATTCAAAACAGGCTGCTGATAAGCAAAACCAGGCTCAGAGCAATCTTGCAATTTTGCATCTGTTGAAAGGAAGAGTCCAACTTCACCCAAACAGCAGGTTTAACGAAGTAAAACGTTGAAAAGCATAAGAGTTTGGGCGAATTTTCGCCGGTTAGGAACAAGTTTCTCAAGCTAGTGACCTCTCGATCCTGGATGGATGGTTAAGAGGTCACCCGCATTGCGCAGGCGCTAATTGAGGAACCATCAAATCTAAACTGGTACTTTGTACACCTCCGACCGTGTGCATGAATTGGGATATAAGAAAAAAATAATAAACAAGAGTACCAGCCAAGATAACTTGTTTATTTTGCATAAACTTCCTAGATAGCTAGCTGTCATTAGCCGGCTAGGTTCTAGATTAAAGTGCACTATACTGCCAAGCTACATACTTCACTTCCTTTAGAATGTTTATTTTTAATACATGGATGATTCCCAGGTCAAGAAAAAACATTTTTAGTGTTAATATTTTAATGAAAAGAATAATGTCACAACAACGTTTTGTTTCTCTTTCAGTTCTGTTCGTAACACGTTTCACCACAGAGAAAGGATCTAAGTCATGTGACTTTGTGGACGTCTTAAATAGCGGAATGGATTTTAGAAAATAAAAACTTTTCAAAAGCAACTTATTGTGATCTTTTTAGACAAATATTGCGATAAACAATGACCAAAAAATCAAGTGGGGCAATTTTGGAAACTTTGACGCTTAAAGACGGGGAAATTTTACAGGTCACAACAAAAAGAGCAGTAAAAAGATGTAGGTTTTATTTTTGCTGTTTTACCAACAAATTTAGACTAACAAATTTCAAATGGCTATTTTTAATAGATGAGCTTTCTTCGGAATCATAAAAGGGACATTGTGGAAAATAAAACACAGTCACAATTATTACTTATATCTTATGACTTCGCATAAGTCATAATTATATTTTAGCATAAGTCAAAGTTAAAGGAACATTACAGAATTGGTTTTTGCTAACAAACAGTGCTGGTAGTGTAATCACTTTATGTAATCCACCATATATACATAAACTGACAAACCTGTAGAAGTTTGAGATCGATCGACCATCTGGGTCACTAGAAAATAGTGAAAAACCGATTACACATTTGCATGAAATCATATAGATTCAACAAATGAATAAAATGCTCACTGAGCGATAAACTCCAATCGGAAAATTTGTTTAATTTCTCATCAAATATGGCATTTCAGACAGAAATATTTCAAGGGATGTTTTCTACTATCATCATCATTAGACGTGTAAGTTTTATGTAAATCTGTGATCAAAAAGTATATTTTACAAGCTTTTTTTCTTACCAATTCTGTAATGTTCCTTAAGAGATATACATGGATGTACATGTATAAGTCATAGTGTCGACTTTAATTTTCTCTCTCTTAATGTCCCTTTAACACTTGCATAGCTTTCAATGTATTGCATGGGAGGGGGGGGGGGGGTCCCACAATTAGTAGTTATAAGTGGTAGTTAACAAACAACTAACAAACTAACAAACAAATTATTGAAAGGATCTTAACATCATCTCACGTCCATCAGCCTGGTACCATGTACAGACAACAATTTTGCTTGTTACATGGATTTTTAATTACCTGTACGTAAAAAGAAACACAAACTATTATTAAGAAGAACTTTTTGACAATAATTTTTTTTTTTCAAGTAGTTCAATTACGATATTTAATTTTGAACTTTTGCGTTATCTTTCTTCTAAATCTGAATGTACAAGTTTGGCAACTTCCTCCATGGCAAAACATGACATTTACCTATCGTAGGTAAAAAAAAAAACAATAATAACGTTTTACCTTTTTTTTTTCATAGTATGAAATTTGCAAGAGGGCTCACTTCTACTTCCAATGCAGAGCAGCACCTAGCAATTATTGGTCTGAAAGACCAATAATATTGTTAGGTGCTAGTTGTCCTGCTGCAGTGGAAGTAGAAGCGCGCCCTCTTGCGAATTTTATCCTATATTAGCGGCCATGCTTTAACAATTTACCTTAGTTTGCGCTTGCTCTTTTATTGCATAAAGAATTGATTAATTTAGCCTTAAAAGTAACGTTTTCATTTATTTTATTACGCTTGTAATTAAGAATATATCTTTAGCTATAGTTTGGTGCTGTTAAATGATGTTTTATTAAAAATAAATTCAAAAATTGTTTGACTTTTTGGGGGAGGTGCATCATTTACCTCTAATTTTGTCATCTGCAGTCTGGGAAGCTGTTGCACATCCGTCGTGTGCTTCTTGTTGTTGTTTGGAAATCGTCTAGAAATTCATCCCAAATGATGTCAGACCTAGAGATTTGTCGTTTAGCATATGAAGGAGATCTTCGTGCATTCACGGAACAAGTTGAAGCCGACAAGAACCTTATTAATGCGTTGGATAAGGTAAACAAATCTTAATAAACTACTTCCCGGACATGCCGGATCTGAAACAAACCTCCGGCAGTCAGTAAACAATAACACAACTTCACAACACAAGTAAATGTCACGCTAACGGTCCCATGCTACCATTCAATACCTAGGGATAAAGTAGGTAACTATGAATATAAAGATAAGTCCAATAATTTTTTCTTCTTCCGGTTTTACCCCTTACTTACACTGATTGTTTTATTGTAAGTTGTACCCGTCTTTTTTGTAATGCACAGAGCGATAGAAACGCACTCCACTGGGCAGCATCAGGGAAACGCCATGAAATTGTTCGGTATATCCTGCAGCTCAACCCACCTGTGGACGTGAACATCAGAGATGATGTAAGTTGCCAATCGATCGGCTGAACATCTCACTAGTCTCAGACAAAATACTCAGAAAAATTGCTGTGATTTGGATCCAGAGATAGTTTGTTGCTTTTCAACGGTCTTATTATTTCTAAAAAAGACTTGTTGGAGGGGGGGGGGGATAAACAAGATGAGCAACTGTTTTGGATAGCTTTTGTTATAAGTTATGAATAATATGCTTCATAAATTATAAAAAGAAATAAAGTAAAAAGTCAGCAACAAAAAAACTGGCATCACTTTCAGTAGTTGCGATAATCGTAACCCTCCATCCTCCCGACGGTTGGAGACATCCTCCCGACGGTCTCAGACCGTCGGGAGGATGGAGGGTTACAATTATCGCAACTACACTTTCAGGAAATTTGTTTAAAAAGATACCAACATTAATCAATCTAGAACTTATAAAATCTTGGTTTATAAAAAATGTTGATTAATGTTTATATTTTGAGTGGGTCAGTACAGGTCACATAAACAATGTTTACCATGGCAACCTTGTGGTAGTCAACTTTTCTTTTAAAAAAGAAATGAAAAAAAGGTCTGCAAAACAAGCATTAATTTTTCTGGATTCCACAGAGCCACTGGACACCACTTCACATCGCCGCCTCTGTCGGCCAAGCTGAGATTGTGACCTCTTTAATCAGCAAAGGGGCAGAGGTCAACCCAGTCAATAGTACAGGTCAAACACCATTACACTATGCAGCATCCAGGGACAGACAGAAGGTTAGTATGTTCTCCCTTCGCAACAAGGCATTGTTAGCTGATACTTACATAGGGGACCAGACCAGGGCCAAATTATAAGGAATTAAAGTTTAAGTAGTAACTTGTGACTTTATAGCAAGTCATTGCACCAAATTGTTTCAAGTTTAACTCGCAAATGGCTTATTAAATCGGTCGTAAAATTACAGCAGGTAATGAAAAGGAAAAGGTTTATAGTGCTGTGTTAATTAAGCAGAAGGTCAAGAAGTGCTCAGAATCAAAGCAACATCGAGACACCAGAAATCCTACCAGGGCCTAAGAATTGACAATTTATTCTTGAGACAAATAAGAGCAAACCCTTGCAAGGTGCTAAGTGTATAAATATACATACTATGTAAAATGGGTCTTATAATCCCAAACAGCATAAGCTCTAACATCTGCTGCATACCTGTAGAAACAATAATAAGCACTTTGAGATGCCCTTCGGGTGTACATGTAAAAAGCGCTTTATAAGAACTGGTATTATCATTATTATTATTAATAATATGATATTGGTAACTTTAGGTCGCTGAGATTCTACTTGAGCACGGCGCCGATACTAACATAGCGGAACGGGTAGGGGCGACCCCCATGCACCGAGCAGCCTCCAAGGGCAATCTGGAGATTGTCAAACTCCTGCTGAACTACAACTGTCGACTGGATAAACAGGACTGGGTGGGCAATACAGCACTGTGAGTTTACTAATTGGATTTAACCCTCCTACTCTTGGTAATATCTTTTGAGGGGTTGATAAACCATTTAAAACCATTTACCTGCACATGTTGTACATGTATATGGTGTACCATGGTGTACATGTGTATATGGTGGCACAACTGCACAGAACTTAACTGCATTCACCACTGTGATATTACCAGCTGGCATTTATCATTCAAAACCACGTTGGATGATGTTGAATGGTCAGACAGTAGGAGGGTGGGAGTGGTAAGAATGCGCGTTACAAACATTAAATTGATTGACATTGTTGAATTTACATACACCGACTTACATGTTTTTTTGTCCACCTTGACAGACACATGGCTTGTGAGGAGGACAGAGTTAAAGAAGCTACTGTACTTGTTCAGCATGGTGCTTCATTAGAAATTAAGAACAAGGTGAATAATCCGCTGATGTAGCAGGTGTCATTGACCCCTGATGGGTGCCCCGATGGGTGCGAGCCCTTTGAATAACAAAAATGCTGTATTTCAGATGAGGTTTATTTTGAGAAAATTTACCCCCGCTTCAGGGGGTCTGGATTGATCTCCAAGTCAACATTCATTTTAGGGTGTAATGGCCGAGCAGTTTAGAGCATTGGATTCAAGCTCTGGTGGTCGAGTCATCGGGTGTGGGTTCGAATCCCGGTCATGACACTTGTGTCCTTGAGCAAGATGCTTTACTATAATTGCTCCTCTCCACCCAGGGGTATAAATGGGTGCCTGCGAGGGTAGAGGTTGATATTGTGTATGAAAAAGCCTTCTAAGCGCCACGGCAGCTCTGGGCTGTATACTCCCCAGGGAGCCGAGAAAGATTACAGGAATGCTATTGGCCCAATGACCAGGGCACTAATGTAAAGCGCATTGAAACATTATTGTATAATGCGCTATATAAGAACTAGTTATTATTATTATTAAGTCAACAAAGCCATTATGCTTTAAACATTTTACTGTAACATGGGCCCATTGGCATAAATCTGTTGACCAATTTAATTTGCTTCGGGATTAAAAACACTTTTCCTTAGCACAAAAGTCTTGCTTAGCGGGAATACGTTAGCAGCCAAAACGTCATATCATTCACATGGTTTGTGTCCGAACTGATGGCTACGGCTAGATCACTGAAATGACTTCTGGAGACGATGGCCTTAACCATAGCCAAAGTCCCCTAATTCGGACACGGCCATATCCTGACGAGCAAATCAAACCTCTTATTTGTCTGTCCTTGTCTCTTTTATTTTTCAGGAGGAGCAGACGCCGTTGGATCTTGCTCAGGTCGGACTGGCGAGTACGCTGTCCAGGCTTAAACATTGAAGAGATTCTGGCTCATCATCTTCTTATGGAATCCTGTATGCAAGCATGATCATAATGTGGATTAGTACAGGTTTGGGGGGTTGTGGTTGTGGGCTCGGTGTTCGAGAAAAACAAAATATTTAAAGCCGGTTTGACTGGTGAGTTGATATTGACGCTTGGTTGAATGCTATACCAGGGTATTTTTTAAAAACTGACGCTGCTCAAATGCTAAAGGTTATTCAGCCTCGGTGCTATAGACTATGAATGTGCTAATTCCTGAAAAATGGCTTAGGGGCCTGGGTTCTCCCTTATTCTAGAACCGGAACTTCAGTTCCAGATGTTACGATTCAGGAGTTATAATACTAAAACTACAACACAATTTTGACACGATACAGACTATTTCTTTCTCCCTTGGGCGACTGCTTTACTTCTTTCGAAAAGAGATTCGAAGGCTCAAGGAGCTTTTGAGAAAATTGTGTAAACAGGAAAAATTCTTTCTACAGTTTACATCAGTCGACTCCTTGCACCAACCTCACACACGGCTACTGTCTGCCACGCTGCCATTTTGGGGTCAAATTGTAAACGCTGTGTGGCCTGAAACGTGCACTACACTCAACAGGGTTGTTGAGTCCAAACCAGGGTCATTGCGATGATCACATCACACGAATTGGAATAAAACACAAAGGAAAACAAATAGGTTTGGGTGAAACAATAACTGAAAATCTAAAGAACTTGTCTTAGTAGATTCAGAAAATTAGGAGACTTCCTAAGATCTATGATAAGAACTTGTTCTGCTGTTTATCACGGATTATTTTGGTTTTACCCTTTCACTGATGTGTTTTCATTCCTCCAAAACAACAAACCTCCACGTACATGTAGTAACATCATTCTTCAAAGTCTATTCTACAAATCTACAAATTATTCAATTAAGTTAACATTTGCTCAATATTATTGTCAAAACAACTTGTATATATATTTATTGGTCCTCGTACGGCATATTTATGTACACAGTTTTATACACAGCTAAACGGATATATATTTTTTCCTCACAAGAATAAAAGCTGAAAATGTACTTTCCGGAATGTAAAGTGTTTAGAATATTTGTTACAAAAATAAATAAAGGCCAGTATTATGAACAACTTTTCCCGAATTTGACTTGATTTACACTCCATTATATTAAAGTCATACAGTTTTTCCCCAAACTTACGTCTTTCACAGTTACTGTGTTGTGAGACCTGAGCCCAATTTCATAGAGCTGCTTAAGCAGACAATAGCGCTTAACAATTTTCTGCTAAGCAAAATTAAGCAGGAAACCAGTTGCAAGCAGTACATAAAACATGGTAGTTTGGCTGGTAACCGTTTTCTGGTATAAACAGCTGTTTTGCACTTAATAAATATTTGCCCTTAAGCAGCTGTATGAAAGTGGGCCCAGGGCATAATTTTAAACAGCTGCTCAAGCATTTTCTGCTAAGCAAAACTACACAGGAAACCAGTCACAGATGGTACGCGCGAAGAGGTATTTTGGCTGGTAACCTTATTCTGGTAAGCACAATTGTTTTGTGCTAAGCTACTTTTTATGCTTGGGCAGCTCTGGGCACACATGTCGTTGCTAAGGACAGACATCTGCACTTGCAGTGCAAACAATGTTTGGCTTTGCAAATTAGCACAGAATCTCATCGCTGGTAAGCAGCACCGTGAAATTGGGACCTGATGGTCAACATTTCGTTTGCACGTGCTTGCTTCTTCAAATGTAAAGGCAAAAACAGTTGGGTTTTCAACTTTTTGGTTGACATTATTTTAAGTATGATATATTTTTTTTATAAAGAATCACATGCAATATTTAGAATTGAAACACCATGCTCTCTAAAAGAGTGAAGAAGTACATGCTAAAGTTGAGTAAGTGTTTTGGCTTAGCAATGTTATTATTAGACGTATAACCAGCCAAAATGAACTTGATCTGATATGAAAGTCAGAAGGTGGTAAGCAACATTACAAATGAACTTACCATTAAACTTGACTCAAAATGATCCTTGATGTGTTTCTTGACCATTCTGCAAACCATCTTAGTTTGGTTTCCCATTTAAATGAATGTACAAGACAGGCTGGAAGAGATTTAGTCAGATCCCCTGTGTTATAATATTGTAAAATCAATATCATTGCCGGTTCATGTATTCAGGGGACATGACCAAGATGGCTGCAACACGATAAAGGTATAGACCTTACCATTGTTGATAAACAAACCGTGCTGTTTGGCATGGATGGCCCAATGTTAGCAAAACATTCAGCATGTTCAATCATGTACAAACAGTGGCTATCTGTTTTTGCTCAGCATTTATGGCTTCCCATAGTTTCCCAACCATGGTTGGCAAAAACTTGGGCTGTGGCGTTGCAATAGAAAGGTCTATACATGCAGATCTGGGGCTTTTTTCCAAACCTCGGCTTAGGCTCCACCTACTCAGGGCTTCATTTCGTCTGCTCAGGACTATAAGGTCGTTAGTGCAGTTTGTATGGATTTCATAAAATTGGTTTTGTATATTTTGGAGCTCCTGGTAAATGGAGTTTATTGATTAAGAGTGGTCTCCGAAAATTTGTTTGACAAAAAGAAACATTCAGTTTCTAAGAAAACAATGACTTGTGGATTTTGAAATTTATTTTTGAACTTATTTGCTCTTTTCACCTAATGACCTTTTAATCGTTACAGATTTGAAATTTCAAATAACAACCTTATAGCACTGAGCCGACGATTTGATGTTTGGAAACACAGAACAAAATGTACACTACTCCAAAATTGATGACCAAGCCAAAGCCGGAGCCCGAGTTTTGGAAAAAGCCCTTGGAGTCCTCTGATTGTTTATATAACAAACACTGACCACCATTTTGTATGGGCGGCCTCGAGTAATAACAAATGTTTTAAGTATGTTGGCACAAGTTTGTCCTTTGTAATAAAACATTTTTATAAAAACATTATCATGAAGAATGGTTACTTTTTGTTTTGGATAGCAAAATTGATATCATTTGCATTAAATGATAACTTTTACAATTTTGTTTGCAGAGAAGGCCGCCAGAACTTTTGCCTCCCAAAATTGGCAAAACTTGATGCAAGAGAAAGATGATGCAAGAGAATGTTCTATAGAGCCAGGTGCTTGTGTAATGTTTACTCATTTACAGATCTAGTCTTCTGATTGGTCGAACACACATCACATGACCAAGTTAGTTCTCAAATTGTATACATCCCCGATTTCACTTTTGTTTAGAAAATCCTCTGTGACTCCACCCCGAAGGCCTGACTTGTCCACTAGTTAAAGATTTCTTTAAGTTCTAACATTTTAAAACTACATATTATAATTCTGAATAACATCACTACTGACGGTTTGTTTTAAAGCCTTAACAAAAAGCCGTTTCAGATGTGGCGAAACCAGTAAAACAGTTACGCGACCCCAGAAATACTCTCCAAAATTTTATAAGGTACACAATTATAGACGTATTATTAATTAGTTAAGTTTAACCAGTTTTGTTTTAGTAAAAATTATGGAAATATTAGTTTTACAATTAATGTACAAATTGCATTTAGTTCCTCATCAAGGTGGATATGGTTTGGAAAAGTTTCATTCAAAAAACCTGAGGCTGTACATGTAGGAAATATCTAAGCTGGTGAACCAGTTCCCCACATAATTTTGAAAAATTATCTTAATAATTAATTGGCTGTTTTACTAAGACCTCATTTACAAATCATCCATCAGTGAGTTCTTACAGCATTAGTTACTTCGAAACTATCAATGCTACGTTTCAATGGTTCTACCACAAACCTCCATAACAAAGCCTCCAATCCTACATATAATGTAAAAATGAAGTTGTCTTAGAAAAAAACATTAAGTCGAACACTACTTCCTGGAAATGAGTTAAGTCATTCCCAGTTGTCTGATAAAACCAATTATTGACAAATTTCTGCTTTTCTGCGTAATTTAAGAACAACCGCCTAAAAGCCCTAAACTACATGTACGTCTACCACAAATAATAGTGTCTGCGTGGAAATTGCCACAAAAAACGTTACCTCTTGGTAACAGAACCCAGAGACTGCAAGTGGGTCATTATACGAGGGACTCAGTTGGGAGACCATTAGATACACGCGGCCATTTTAATAGGTCACATGTTTTCTTTGCAGCTTGTTTCTTTTATGTGTGTATGGCAAAATGATATGACAAGGTGAGTATACAGATACAATTAAAATGTCATCGATACCAATACAAAATTTAAAACTTGTGTTGCCATTTTGCCATACACACGTTTCATGTGGTATTGATTTGCTGGGTCCACAGTGGAGCACAGCGTTCTACACACTCTATTTGCCTCTACCATATTACGGCCATGTTAAATTCACTCTTTCAATGAATACAACCTAAACCACGTCTCTACTTTGCCAACTTACAATAAGACTATGCAAGTCTCACGCATATTCGAACTTCTGGGACCAAGTTGGTATAAATAGAATTTTAATAGAATAAATATCGTCTGCATTCTAGATGTTTTTTCTCGTTTTCAAATACGCATGACACTTGCACAATCTATGGCTGTGTTAGAATTGGCAGCTGCAGCTGTTTCTTAGCTTCACATGCCCATCACACTGCAGTGACAGCAGCAGCCAAAAGTCACCAACTCAGTTCAGACTCAGCCTTTACTTTGTAGCATGAGCATTTAGTACTTTATACCGCATATTGCACCCAGGGAACAGAACAATACAAAGATGGCACCAAAAGGTCAAATCATTCAAAAGGTAGCGAGTCTGTGACCTTTTAATCGTGACCCTTTTGAAATTTTTCAAAAAGTAGAATATGTACAAAAAATACAAGTAAAAACTTCTTATAGTAATATTAATAAAAATGTTACTGGTATCTTCTTTACATTTCAATCGATACATTCTGGCAAAAATGGACAACAAACACATTTAAAGCATTCTGAAAGAGGGCCATACTTTGCCTTCCATATTGCACAGTTTACAGTCAACAAAACGGCAAGACCAACACAAACTTCAGAGTAACTTCAGATGAGATGGTGTCATTGTTACCCCAATGCGTTCCCTGATCGGGAACTGTTAATAAACTCATTAAGAGAACAGGGTTCCAGAGATGGTGTCATTATGACCATAGGTTCCCTAATCAGGAACTGTTAATAAACTCATTGAGAGAACATGGTTCCAGAGATGGTGTCATTGTTACCCCAATGCGTTCCCTGATCGGGAACTGTTAATAAACTCATTAAGAGAACAGGGTTCCAGAGATGGTGTCATAATGACATAGGTTCCTAATCAGGAATGTTAATAAACTCATTGAGAAACATGTTCCAGAGATGGTGTCATTGTTACCCAATGGGTTCCCTGATTGGGAACTGTTGATATCCTTATTGGGAGAACAAGGTTCCAGAGATGGTGTCATTATTGACCAATAGGTTCCCTAATCAGGAACTGTTAATAAACTCATTGAGAGAACATGGTTCCAGAGATGGTGTCATTGTTACACAATGAATTCCCTGAGTGGGAACTGCTGATATCCTCGTTAGGAGAACAGGGTTTCATAGATGGCGTCATTGTTACCAAATGGGTTCCCTAATTTGGAACTGTTGATATCCTCATAGGGAAAACAGGGTTACAATCAAGTTGTGGTTTTGTCAGGGTGTGGGTTCGGGTCCTGGTAGAGGCACTTGTGTCCTCAAGTAAGACACTTGCCCATAATCGCTTGTCCTTTGGATGGGACATAAAGCCATAGGTCTCTGGAGTCACAACACACAATGCATGTAAAAGAACTCACTTAAGGAAAGAGAAGTGGTTTATCCTGGTGTTTGACGCAGTAAATTACACCACAATGCCTCTTTGGGCTAAAAAGGCGCTATGACAAATTGGGCATCATACAATAGTTCCTCTTTCACAAAAAAAACCCTCACCTACATGACATATCAAAAAATGCTTAGTTTCTGGAAAGTGTTGTGAATGCGATACCAGGTAAATGTATCTACCAGGCAAGAAGTATATCTAAGTTGGGACTATTGGCAAATGACACAATACTGCAAATTATAGCATAGTCTTTGGAGTCATGAGAAAACAGTAAAAAAAAAACACCATTGTATGTTTTCACTATTTTCAAACATCGGGTTTTTAGACACGCCCGATAAAGACTAATTGTTTTACTCATTTCCTAAACACTATAGCATTTCAAGCAAAACTATTTCAAGGGAAGTTTACCACCATCTTGATACCATGTAAGTTATGTGCAAATCTGTGAACATTTTCAATCTTACCAATAATTGTACCTTTAAAATGAGCTGCCAATATCACCATAGTGATCTGTAGTGTGACACCACACTCTACTCGGCAATTAAGATTGATACACAGTTCAGATCAATCTTAGCCCTTCGTGAAAATCAGCCCCCGGGCTTTTTGCACAATTATGTATGATAATACAAAATAAGTCTGTGCTGTACTGTATTTCATAAATCTAAGAAAATATAAGACTTTACAAAAAATGACCATTTAAAGGAACATTACAGAATTGGTTTTTGCTAACAAAACAGTTGCTGGTAGTGTAAGCACTTTATGTAATCCACCATATACATAAACTGACAAACCTGTAGAAGTTTCAGATCGATCGGCCATCTGGGTCACGAGAAAATAGTAAAAAACCGATTTACACATTTGCATGAAATCATATAGATTCAACAAATGAATAAAACGCTCACTGAGCGATAAACTCCAATCGGAAAATTAGTTTATTAATTTCTCATCAAATATGGCATTTCAGACAGAAATATTTCAAGAGATGTTTTCTACTATCATCATCATTAGACCGTGTAAGTTTTATGTAAATCTGTGATAAAAAAGTATATTTACAAGTTTGTTTCTTACCAATTCTGTAATGTTCCTTTAAATGTACCCGACATTTCAAAAACTATAGGATATCAAGCCGTTATCCCTGTATTATTCAGCTGACCAAGTTTTAAAAAACCAACTAATATTACATTTTCAAAATTATCTGCTACACATTTCATAAAAAAAAAAAATGACAAAATCGGATTTTCCTAAAAAAATTCCGATAGACAGCCAGATGGCTGACGTTTATATCCACCCACACTTTCCAGTGTGTAGTGTGCACAGGCAGGCACCAACCAGATATACGCTTCATTTCACCAGTACAAAGAGCGACAACAAGTTCTGAGAAACATAAAATCACTCTCCGGGGGTTATTGTGTAATTCCTGATTCCAAATCTTTGCCCTGTTGTACAAATGTGGCATACGAGAATGGACAGGCTGCCACCATTGTTCGTCATTATATTCTGATTCTCTCACACACGACAACATCAAATCCCGGAACTAATTATGAGAATCTTTGTTGTCTTTCCTTTGTCAAGTCAGGGTTTCATTGCGACAATGATATTTTCAAAGGAAAACGATTACACTAATACAGAGGGGACAGAACTATTTGTTTTAAAAAATCAACATGAAGTGGTAAAAAACCATCCGTGTATGGTGCCTCTACACCCAATTTATGTAAAAATGAAGCACCGAGTTTGAGTAACTACATCGCTTGGCCATGACCCCGAAGAATTTGACCAACAACCTGTACACATCCATCCCAATTGTTTAGAATCCAAATCTTCAATTCAGTCTGTCTACAGACAAGGTAGGCAACAACATGGAGGGAATGCAAATTAGACGATTCAAATCACAAATTCAAGTCAAATTGTTTACGCAGTTCAAACTGAATTCAATCTATGCATATCTTTTCCAAAAATCCTTTTACTCCCCTCGCCCCTAAAAAACAACAATATCAAGTCACATATTTTCATTGAACTTTAAAATGAGTTCAATCCTTGCATGACTTCTCCAAAAATCTGTTCACTGCTACAAGGAATTTTTTTTTGGATGTCACCAAACCCTGTAACCCTGGCTATTTCGAATCTCAGCTTGATCCTCAAGACCAGTTTATTGTCAGAGAAAATATGTTTGCGCTGCGTGAAAAAGTGCTTCATAAAAAAAATAGACGGAACGATTTCACCGTGAACAAAGTTTGCGATCTTTGCATAATGACTATCATTAAGCTCCTGTGTTACTCTGTTTCATCTCTTGACATTTAAACATTGCACAGATTTTGAAGTAAAACTAACATATCCTTAGGCATAAAAAAAGGAATAAAGAAGAACACAAGATGCTTGTGATTTGGGATTTGCCTGACGATGGTGCGGGGGATGATGAGAGATGGGGGTGTTTTAGTAATAACAGTCGGCACCTTAGAATGTCAAACATTGTCCTCTTTACGGTGATATGTTTTTAAAATAGATATGATAAAACATATGGTGCTACACAAACAGAGATATTGAGAAAAATAGGGAAACCGCCTACATACATTGTAGTGCGAGATAGTGATGCACCATGCCAAAACCAGGCACGTCCTGCCAAAAACTCAAAATTGGTTTTATTTTGCTCATCAAAAAGATAAAATTAAGAGCTTTCAATTAATGCCGGATTATGGCCAAATGGACCCAATGTGGCAACTGGGCACGCTCACCATGTTGAGAGTGAACAGGCAAGCGTGTAAATGCCGTGTCGCCTAAAGTTTGCACTACACTGTATAACACACGGGGGGCATTGTCCCCCAACGTAGCGCCACCAAGATTATTGTGATGATGATGTCAGATGAATCGGGTCCTACAAGGTAAGTGATTCTCGACGTACAGAGTGTTCAAGATATTCTTGGGGAAGTCGATCATTTTTCTCAAGATCTGGCCCACCACTTTGGAACAGACTCCCTACTGAACTCAGAAAAGAAACCTCATGTACAAAATTTAAAATTCAGTTGAAAGCCTACCTTTTCCGTAATTCCTAACTTAACCAGTCAGTTGTTTTTTTCGTTCACGTAATTCTGGCTTTGCGCTCAGTCGCGCCAGGAGTGTCAAGTCTGACAGACATGGCGTGTTATAAATGTTTATCGATTATCATCACTTTTAATGCCAGTTCATTTTTTATTTTTTTTGAAGTGCCGATTTTGCGTTGGGCCTCGCATTGAATGATGTCACTCAAATGAGCCTTTTCTCTGTAACTTTGGAATGATTTTTAGATGTGATCAAAAGCAGAAGACACACGGAATGTGCTTCAACAAGGAAGAGACTTTAGAAACAACTACTGGGTCCTAGTAGTGGCCCAGTTGGTACTAGAGGGGCAACTACAGCTCCCTTGGATACTCTGTTTTAAACTTGATCCCCCAAACTTAGTCTTTCCAGGCCCGATACTTCTGGGTTTTTTTTGGTGTGAGGGCGAGGCGGTTTGTCCTCTAGCAAAGGGCACCTCTAATGAGGGAAATAGGAAATACAACTTTATATTGGAACATTTTCAAGGGCACCAAGGCAATGGCCAAGGGCCCAGAAGGAATTTGCCTCCGTTAAGTATCAGGACAGTCTTTCAAATACAGGACTTGCTGTTAAACCCCTTTCACACGACACAAATTTCACAGGTATTTCCCAGGAAAATTTAGTTGAGCTTTCCACACTTGAATTGCTCACCCTGGCAAACCCCTGGGAAGAAGCCATTTCCCAGGAAATAGCTACCCCCCCCTCCACCCCCTGCTTGGGGTAGGGTTAAGCCAGATAACCACGGAGTTAGCACCTTGAGCACGCCCTCATTTTGAATTACCAGCATATTTGGACATCCTAGTTCCAAATTCTGGCCAACAATGGACAGCTAACATACTGCAATTTCCACTTTTGCTAAAGTGATGTTACTTCGCTGTCTCTGATAATCTTTTGAAGAAATGAATAAATGGATGCACTTTTTTCTTGTATGTGATTTCATACTGCTATCTTTTTTGACGGACTGTATCTTCAGTATAAGTTTTGGTACGTGCTTCACATGAACTATGATAGCCAAAAACTGATGTCCGAAATCAAATTTCAGCAAATGACGTTCAAAAGAGATAAGCCTTTTCAGCCTTCAGGAATCATTTCCAAACGTCAGTTTGGAGGTTTAGGTGAGGCATGCAATTCCCGTGGGAACATCATGAAATAATCTCTTCCGAGAAAAAAGTGTTGCCTCTGTCAAGAGCCAGTGATCTATTTCCAACGGTGCTTTATACTCAAGTGTCTTCGACAACAAAGCTACACTGCGTTCCTCTGAATTATAAGCACAGGCCTCGACACTTCTAACTCTTTGTGAGCAAATATCTAACATAATTCTTGTGTGTCATTTCTCATGACAACACCTTGAATCTACAGTAGAACAAATCTTCATCATAAATATAGTCAATTTGATTTCATAAAAATTCCTGATATGTGTTCATATGTATTTCATATATCACCAAAAAAAACAACTAATGCCAGAGCTTTACAACTCGTCCTTCTTCTTCTTCTGTGATTGATTTGATTTGGACGAGCCGTTGAACTTCCCTGATCGCGTCTTCTTTCCCTTGCCACGCTTCCCGGCTTTCGCTTTCTTCCTGCTGCGGGTCTTTTTGACGCCGGTCTTGGCTCTGGGTTGCTTAGGCACTGGCGTTGGCTCGGATGTCGCCGGCTGGTGACCGATTCGGGATCTACTGACTGCTGTGGGCTGGTGGCGATTTTCTCTTTGCCCGTCCACACCTCGTTCAGACATTCTGAAAAGTGAATAAATCAGAGCAAAGTGTATTTTACCTTAAGGCAGAAAAAAAAAAACATGTTTAGCATCCTGCCGGAGGGCTTTTTAAAAAATAAAATGGCCGCCCGACACATTTTCAAGACCGGGCCGGGCTATTTTTCAAGAAGGTTCTCAGCTTGTTACTATGTGTTTTTTTGGTGTGCTAAAGTCAAAAAATACGATCTTATTTATTATTTTTATTTTTTGGGGTCAGAGATCGTTAAAATGTATCCTTTTGAAATAAAGGAGGCGGCTTCTAAAAAGGAAGCATAAGGGGACGCTAAACATGTTTTTTTTTTTTGGGCCTAATGCGACACCCATGTTGAGTGACCGTGTGGTGTTGGAATCCTAGTAAATCACTTAAAGGGAGTTACATATAAGTTTACCATGTTCATCTTTTCCAAGCACCCTCTGAACACAAAGGTAGTCGACGAGGCTGGACTCTTGGTCCGTCTTGAAGAACCAGTTTGAGATAGCGTCCTCTTGCTCCTCAATCAGTGAGTCACACTGGGAGCAAACAATAAGAACAACAGAATGACTGACAGGGGAAAGATTTAACGCTGATAAAAAAAGTCTGAAACTTAGGTCCAGATCTTAGGAAGTTAGTTGAAATGATGGCATTTCTACCTTTTAAAGAGGTTGGGCCACGCTAGAGGTCACTCTTTAAAAAAAAGTTTTGCATCCCTAAATACACCTATATCTACCAAGAAAACACTGTGACAGAGTTATAGAATGAATGGTTATTCGTTTACAACGCAGTTTCCAAGCCTCTTTTCACCCCCGCCTTCAGGCAAAATCGGAACAACAGCAGTCGGTGCCAGAAAGCTGTCTCCAAAAATTCAAACGGCTGTTTGTTGTTACTCATTAAAGCATTGCTCAGTACAGACCATCCGGGGATTCAGTACGTATAGTGACGTCATGTTTTTTTGCTGCCCTCATTTACAGGATTTTGATAAAATAATTTAGGCGGCGGGCTAGTGAACGGAGTAAAAACTCCCTGCAAATATCACTTCTTTTGTTAATGTAATGTTACAAAAGATGCAACAAATTATAGAAAGCAGAAAACTAAAAAATAACGTCAACTTCAATCACCATGGCCCATCCTCTTTAGTAACTACTAGAGTGATAGATTCCAAGGAGCTTTGGGGAAAGGGACTCCTTAGTGATTTATTTTAAACTGGAAAAAATTACTGCGTGTTTCTGTCACACATAAATAAATTTAAAAAGGGGGGAAAAACACAAAATCTCAAATAAGAGTCAGAAATTTCACATCCCTGCAATAGCTTCTTAATTAAGACCCAGTGGCTAGGGCCCAGATACTGCTTAGCAAATGTATTTGCTAAGCAAAATCATCAGCCGGGCACCAGTCACTACATGTACATGTACCAGTCTCGGCTTTCAAGATATCCTTGTTTCTAATTAGTTTTCTAATGGCCCAATTTCATATAGCTGCTTAACATCCGATTTTGTGCTTACTGTGTGATTTCCATTTCACAGCGCTGCTAACCGTAAGCCTGGGAAAAAAAAAAAATTCCGGCTCTTACTGCAAGCAAATGAATGATGTAACAATGCAAATCCATGATGAACTTGCAAGCTGGCCGCCTAACTTTCCTGCTAACCTGTGAAATACGCTTGCGCTTAAGAAGCAAATTCTTATGCTAAAGTGAGCCGAACATTTGCTTATCGTTAAGCAGCTCCAGGTCCCTGGGCCAAATTGCACAGCACAGCTTGCCACTTAGTCCTGCACTTACGGTGCCTCGTAAAAACATAGGATTCTACGGGCAGGAAGCACAGAATTCCGCGGTAAGCACTGCCGTAACGTTGGGCCCTGGTTGCTAAGAAGAGGTGCTTGAAGCTCACTCAGTAACTTAGATGTCAACTGAGGATTCTCATGAATATTCATTAAGAAATGGTGATGGGTCAAGATAAGGTACCCCCTTGAAAACATGCTAGTGTGCTGTACTCTCTTTGGATCAAGACAAGGAACAGCAGTTGTAAATGTTGGAACCATGCCAGTATACTATACCCTCTAAGAATCAATATAAGGTATATTGGTATGCCTATATATTTTCTACATGTATATAATTTGTAATAAGTTTATCAAGTTGATATATATATATATGCAAAGTTTGCAAGGGGGATTGCAGCAATCACAGCAATTTAAAATTTTCAACATCACATAGCAAATAATGTACAATTTCCAATACGTATAACTTTAAATAATTTCTTTTTGGTGTATACATGAAGTCAATATGAATCACTTCTGTACACTCCATGCACATGTAGCCGATATCTTGAATGTGCTATCGTCAAGATCGTCTCCCGAAGGGACGCCTCGGCACCGTCGATCGTGGCCTACGAATCAAAAGTCACTGACAAATTAAGACCCAATCCCCAGCGGAGACCGAGAGATTTGCTGGCAGCGTTAAGAGTCAGTGACAACGAGCTGTCATTGATTTGCAAGAAAGCATTGTATACAGCCTAGGGTTTTAGACTTGACCAAAAAATAAAGTTGTATTATTTAATTCATGTAACACGAATGAAGGGTTGGGAATAGGTATGAAGCTAATGTCGACTTCACGAAGCCGGACTTGGAGCAGTTTAGGTGATTAATTAAAAACACGAATTATTGACGGACTGGCCATCGAGGACACATACAATGTACCACTCAGAGAGTCAAAGAAGAAGAAGGTGGATGGATGACATCAGAAGAATCGACTTTTAATATAAAAATAACATAACATAATTAAAATTTATAAGGCCGCCATCCATCAAGATCACAGCGCACATGATAGAAATTAACATGGATAGAGGCGAGTCTTAAGAGCTTTACGAAATAGAGATGAACTGACAGACTCCCTAATGACAGGGGGGAAATTGTTCCGAATCATTGGTCCAACTACACTCAAAGCTTTTTGACCTAAAACTTTGTTTGCACGGGGAACATTCAAGTGAGTGATGTCGAGTGTGGACCGATCACCAATATGCAAATATACCTGTGGCAATGTCTGAATGTTTTGGGGAGTACCAAGCACAGCCATCTTGATTTTTCTTCCATTACAACTATCAGTGTTATTGTGTATACAGGGAATCTGACCAAGATGGCTGCAGTGTGATAAAGGTCTAAATGGCATGATTACATAAAAGTACCCACAGTATAGAAATATGAATGTTTATGAGTGCAATGGTGAGAATATTTGCATGGGTTAAAAAACTCATTCAACGAGGCAAAGCTGAGTTGAATGGAACATTCCATCTTTCAACGAATGAAAATATTTTCTCTGTTGCACGAATGCAAAACATTTGTTATATATATATTATCCAAGTCGATCGTTGTCATATGGAGGGAAAAAAGAGCGATCAGTAAAATGTACAAGAGTGTGTTCTAGCATCCACTACGAGGGCGTTTAGTAATGGAGTGTGAAACGACTGCACGCATGTGGTGTGGTCTAGCACGATCAAAACGTATGGGATGAAAATGCAAAGTGAATAGTACAAAAATGCCATTTTAATTATTTATTTAATTCTACACAACACATGGTCGGTAGTATCACAAGGTAATACTAAAAATGACATACTTACAAAATAAAACACTGAGAATTACAAAGACAACCCAAAATCTGGACCAGCCAGATATAAGAAATAGTCCATTGTTACTTTGATAAAAATTACAAACTAGCAAAAGTAAAAAAAAAAATATCACAAAGAAGAACAACTACAAGATTTTTGAAAAACCCAGAAAATACATTCAAACAAATTTATAAAAACGCAGAAAGCTGGAATTGGTTAACAATAAAAGCTCTCACGACGGACGACAAAGAAACACAAAGAAGAAGTAGACCTTGTAATGGTTTGAATAATGAATGCACAGTGACCTACAATTCCACAACCAAATGACAAGGATCAACTCGGGTGTTATAAACAAAGAATAGAGTCAAATGAACAATTGCAGCAGGAGTCAATTTTACATTGACTAGCAAGACATATAGGCAGAGATCTTTAGTAGAGCGACATTGTGGGCTCTCCCCACTTGTTTTCTAGTATCCCTTTTTCTTTTTCATCTTTCTTGTTAAAAAAACATTGTTGGGCAGCGTTCTCCCTAAACAGTGGTCCGCTGGCCAAAGGTTAAAACACCTGAGGACCAGTCAAAATTCACTCCAAGTGGTCTGGCTGGCTAGCTCAGTGTTGAAAGCATCCCTATGAAATTTTGACTATTGATGAAAAAACTGCAGGACTAGCGAAATGGCAAGCTAACTGGCCCTGCCGGCCAGTCACTGAAAAAGTTCAGGGCAAACCCTGTTGGGTAAACCCTAAAGTGTAAAAAGAAAAAACACAAGTACAGTTCCTACCTAAGAATCACCCCATAATGTCTATCTTGTATTAAGGGCAGACAGACAAACAAACAGACATGACTATAAACTCTACAACACATAGCTAAACTCACACGCTGTTTCATCTTGGCAGACGGACAAACTGACATGACTATAAACTCTACAACACATAGCTAAACTCACACGCTGTTTCATCTTGGCAGACAAACAAACAGACATGACTATAAACCCTACAACACATAGCTAAACTCACACGCTGTTTCATCTTGGCAGACAAACAAACAGACATGACTATAAACTCTGAAACACATAGCTAAACTCACACGCTGTTTCATCTTGGCAGACAAACAAACAGACATGACTATAAACTCTACAACACATAGCTAAACTCACACGCTGTTTCATCTTGGCAGACAAACAAACAGACATGACTATAAACCCTACAACACAAAGCTCAACTCACACGCTGTTTCATCTTGGCAGACAAACAAACAGACATGACTATAAACCCTACAACACGTAGCTATAAACTCACACGCTGTTTCATCTTGGCAGACAGACAAACAAACAGACATGACTATAAACCCTACAACACGTAGCTATAAACTCACACGCTGTTTCATCTTGGTGACAGGGGCCGAGGGTTTGTCCCACATATCGTCAGGGATGCCGAGGTCCACTTTGACACCCTTAGCTTGGAGACCTCGCAGGGTCTGCATGGTTTCTGACTGACCCTTGGCAAACCTGCAGGATTGGCGAGAAGAAAATGAATTCAGAACAACATGTAGTTGCTACAATCAATGTGTATTTTGTGGAACAATTGACCCCTCGCAATTGACCCCCTTTACCCATGACCTTTGGCATTCTAGAGCAGATGTCTTACCAACTAAACCACCAATTTTGCCTGGTAGCTAGGGGCAGTTCGAATCCTATATGTTACTGTTAGCAGTGGGTACCGCAACAATTTAATAAATGATAAATTAGCATCGGGGATAAAGAATATTATTTGGTTTTTATCCTAACAATGATGTTTGTAAAGCACTGTATACTTTAGTACTTTCCCAAGTTCTGTGAAAGAAATCCACTGGCATATTATTTGGGTGGGATTCGAACCCACGACCTTTGCCATTCTACAGCAGATGCCTTATCATTTAAACCACCAAGATTGCCCAGTAGAGAGGCAGTTCGAATCCTATGTTTTAGCAGTGGGCTCCGCAACAATTAAAATTTAATAGATGATAAATTTGCATTTGGGATACAGAATATTATTTGGTTTATACCATAACACCGATGTTTGTAAAGCACTGTATACTCAGTACTTTCCCCGAGTTTTATTATTATTATTATCACGAATGATGACGTCAGTAGAATTGGATCAATCTTCAGAATAAGGACCATATTCGAGCCAGTATTAAGTAGCATTATAGCTTTGTCAAAGAGCGACCAATTCATTGTGATTCCACTCCCACACACAATGTCATAAATCCGTCACCATGGCAGCAGCGCTATTATGCAGATACTCTTCGACCAATTTTGTTCAGATTGTTGACTGCATACGTGTATGCATTCGAAAACAAACAAACTATTCATCCATTAAAATGTAAATTGCCACAATTCAGAAATTTAAGAAAAACCCACTTTCAGTTACATTTAAGCCTCTCATTAACTATACCCACCCCCTGCAGAAAAAAATAAATAAAACATAAACGATTGAAATATATTAAAAACTCAATTTTCTTGTTAGCCATTACAATTTCTGAGCCAATAGTGACTTAAGTACAAAACATCTACTCTACAGAATATACACAGATTTTGTTTTTTCATCTGTAAATGCTGTATTGTCAACTTAATTCGATTGACTAACTGTTTTGAGTTTCCTGTTAGTCAATTGGTAGTCAATTGAATTAAGTTGACAATACAGCCTTTACAAATGAAAAAAAACCAAGTCTTTGTAGTCTGTGGGATAGATGTTTTGTACTAAAGCCACTATTGGCTCAGAAATTGTACTGGCTAGAAAGATTATTGAGGTTTTTTTTATTTATTTTTTTTTTTTTTATTTTTTTTTTTTTAATGTTTTCTTTTTTCTTTTCTTTAGGGGGTGGGTAAAGTAAACAATAACTATTTATTAAAAAACAATACTGTTTCACATATTCACTAGGTGTTTCATAGTTTTATTTAATCAAACTCTATTGATAAAGTTCTCTGAAATCTGCTTGGTATTGATGACTGAAAAAAAAAACGCTGCAAAAACAATGGAAAACAAAAACCCCAAATAATTGTTGGTCAATCGAATTAATTTGACAACAGGGCCTTTACAAATGAAAAAACAAAATCTTTGTATTTTGTGGGGTAGATGTTTAGTACTTTCAATCAAATAAGTCACTTATTGTTTGTTTCATGTATTTGACTGATAAATAGTACATGTACAATAAAAAATGCAATCCAAAGACCCTCAGAATTTTTACGTAAACTCTCTTATGCTAAACAATTTAAAATTCATATCTTTTGCATATTTTAAAATATTTCTTAATGCTTAACGCAGACTGGGAACGGCTATCACATGAACCCACTATATCAAACACATAAATTATGCAAATAAATAGCAAAATGATATCATAAATTACACACAGACACTCCACTTATTCCACAGCTTCAAACGACTTCCTTTTACGAAGGTTGCCATCTACACCCTACCTAAATAATCAATTATAGCATCGACCGTTGCCGTACCACCAAAATCGTTTAGAGTCAATCTCGGGGGTCCACGCTAAGCAAATTGCTGTGACCTCACTTCAACACAAAACAGTAAAGGACACTAATAAAGGCACTAATGATGGGAAAATTAATGACAGCAACTCAGAGACCTTGAGTTTATTCTAGGAGGGGGGGGGGAATAAGTGTTTCTCCTTGCCAGCTTTGTTGATACATGTATTTAGTCAATATCACCGCCTTGCTGAGGAAAATTTGTATCATGTGTCGTTGCCGAGGTGAAGCTTTAACTTGACCGCGATAACAACGACGATTGAAGTGATCTGCAACACGAAATCAGGAGTAATTTGTGTTGTGCCTTCGTTAAGCGCTACGCAGAATACGTCAGTGAAGTTTTGTTGCTGTGTGAATTGTATTTCAATAGGCTGTGCAAGTCTCGGGCGTATCGAAAACAAGAAAACACTTCAAACGAAGACTATATTTGTCCATAAAATATATTCTTTTAAAATTCTATTTACACAATTCTTGAAAATAAAAAATACCCATGATAGCGGTTTGTTTAATACAATTTTGATTTTTATTGAATACAAATAATTGTTAAAATTTACATTGAAATAAAATTAAAACTTGGGACGAGGATGCTTTTGTCCGAAACCCCATTTGCCAGTCACGCCTGAATTTGTGCGACCATTTCATAGGTTTAATGATAACATGATCGTAAGTTGGCCAAAATGCTTAATTGTATATGAGTAACCCGAAATGGAGGTCGAGTCTTATTCTCAGGTTTTTCTTTGTTGATTTGTTAAATTTTACTTTCCCAACAATAAGAAATAATTTTGAGAGCCTTGCTCTGCATTAAACTAAAGTATTTGAAGAAACAGAATCACACACACGTTAAACTCAATAGTTATTATGGTTGGGACCACTTTGGTCCCTGAAGTTTGAATACTCGCGAGACTTGCTCACTCTATTGTCCATTGCTGTTTACCATTTCACTACATATTCCACTGCCGAGGAGATCTCTGAAGGGTTTTAAAGTTCATATCATTTGGCAAATAGTACTGCGTAAATTCAAGGTTACTAAAGGAATGTAGAACCAAAATTTGCAAGACAACTTTTCGTTACATCGGAACTCAAATATTTCGATTCAAATTACGCTGATGGTGATACCAACACATTGATATCTTCAAAAGTAAAAACACCACTTTCACTTTGCTGTAGTTTGTTATCAATTCATTTGAGATAACTCTTTAAAAGTAAAAACTTCTGATTTTCAAATTTAGTTTGTTGATCCATTTTAGATAATGTCTTCTACTTTTGCAAGAGGTCCGGACCATTGTATTTAGACAGGCATTTGGTCACTTAAGAGCCATTTGACTGTGTCCTCGTCGAAGTCTCTCAATCCCTGCTCTCCTTTTGGTGGTCTGAAGTCAGGGCAGTCACAAATGAAGAGGTTGATGGTTTGTGGCCGGCTGCACTGACACAATTTTGAGCTTATAGCTCCGACGCTATGCAGGAATAAGGCCAGCTTCGCTACCATGGTAGGGATGTACTGAAAAACAATGATGATTGGCTCCCAAAACTGAATACTTTGCGTGCACGCTTGTTAAAGAATTCTGAGCGCTTGTATGGCACTTAGTACGCGCGTGGGAAAATGCAAGTATTTTGAAGCGATTTCATTTCAATTGAATCCTGTTTTTCCACTGTCACCCTAAACTGCATAGAGTTAGACATACCACAAGATCAAAGAAGAACCAGTTGCTCTTTGACTTCAGGCCTCTTTTGCCATACTTGAGCGGCCGCGTAGAGTGGATCGGCCTAATTAAAATGTGCTGGATTTTAGCACATTTTAATGAACCAATTCCAGGCCGAAGGGCACTTCCATTGGAAAATCTTCAAGTCTACTAGAAACCTTTGAAGGGGCACCAAGGCCAAGACCAGGGCAACGGAGGCCATGGCCTCCGTGGCCTCTGTGTAATTCCAGGCTTGCAAGGGGTTATGAACGAGCAAGGCATGCTGGACAAAATGGTGCGACAAGATCGATCACCCCTGGGATCGAGGTAGGATTGAGGCATTACGGCCCCAGTCAGTTCTTTCTCCATTAATGACTTTGCTCCAAACTTCCCTCAAGACTCACCTAATGAGGACTGTATAAACATTCCTCTCTATTGATGTGTCGCTGCGCCATGAGCATCTAAACAGGTAAATGCTCATTATTATGAATACGTCAATCGAGTTGGATAATGTAATACTGTGCGAGTGTACCCAACAAAACTCATTTTAAACAACGTATAGCGACGCAATAAGTAGAAGGTGAAGCCTGACTCAGGGCCCAAATTGAGGGGAAAATTCAACAAAACCCTGGGGCTTGTAGCTCAAAATGTTTACTATACTAGAATTTGTTTTTACAAGACCAGAATCAAAATGGGAAAACACTTCCTGACACATCTTAACATGCATTTAACTGTTTTTGGTTTGAACAAGCACTAAGACATGTAAGAGAATATCTATCTCATTTGTCTTTCTGGGTACTAAATATACTTCATTACACAATAGAATGGAAAGGTTCTATCTAATCAGACTCAAAGTCACATTTGAACCTAGTTTGTTTTGGGTTAAGAAATTACACAGTGAGGTATTACTGTTCAATTGAAAAACACAAAACGGACGGACTTATCCAATCATGAGTTTACTGGCCCGACCCTAAAACTACTGGTATCGGGCCTGTGGTCCAGTGTAAAACTTAAGCCCTGCTGACTTTTGGTGTGATGCATTGAAAAATACTTGGGGAAAAAAAGCTGCTTTAAAACTGCCCATTGAGGAAGCACAGTTTTCTTTTTTACATCAAAATGCACAGCACATGCAGATAGTTCAGAAAACATTTATACAAGGAAGCAAGGTGATACAAATTCAACACAATGATATCACGGCACATTTACTCCTCGTATAAACTAAAAGGGGGTGGCATGGGGGTGGAACAGGTATTATCTCACCTTGATTCAAAGAGGGAAAAAACAATTTTTAACTACATGTAGGCCTACACACAATTTTGCTTTCTGTAGCATGCTGAAAGAGTGTCAGTCGGTAAAAACAATACCTAGGAATATTTTGTTTACATAAAATGTGCATACTAAGAAATAAAGGGTGTTGATCAAGGAGAAATTGATCAACCTAAAATCGTTTTTGAAACATGTTGCTATAAAAATGAAAATATGAATTAGGACTCCCAGATTGGATGCGAATACATGTACTGCACATCTGGAAATGAATTGAGACTACACATTTGATAAAATAGTCGAGTTAAGTTTTGATTTCTGGTGGTACAGTAGTGAAACATGCAGTCGGTCAGGAAACAATTATTTTCATCTTTTTAAATTATTGATATATATTTTTTTTACAGGAAACAAGCATAGCCATTTTTTTGGTAGGCCTCATACCTGAATCTTATTCCAGCATTTCAATAAGAAGTACAGAAAACACACAATTTATAGAAGATTGGATGACAATGTGATGAGCTGCTATACAAACGTGACAAATATTGGATGCAGATGTGAGTGCATTGTCGCAGAATATAATCACAAGGTGAAATCTGGACTGTTCCTTTTCACGAGGCGAAGCCGAGTGAAATGGAAAAGCCAGAGTGATTATGTTTGATGCACTTTATTTCCACCTCAAAGCACATTATCAACGTAGTTACATGCAGACAGGCATGATATTTGGTCATTGGAAAAAAAGTAGGAACATTCTTTTAGCACAAGGGCTGACCTACTTGTTCATATGTTAAAGGGTTTAACAGATTTTTCAGGTTGTTTAAGTTTTTCTTATTTTTCCAAGGGCAAAAAATCGCAAATCAGACTAAAGTAGGAAGAATAATCATGCCTGATGTAGAGTAGTGCTAGTACATGTAAGATAAAAAAAATGGCGAACATGTGAAACTTACTAGCACCCCACAAAAATAGTTAAAACAAAGTGGTAATGATAAGGAGGGGGTTAGCAAGAAGCAGGGCTTGTCCAGTGCAAAACCCCTTATAACGATGCTTCTTGCTCAGGATTGTTCAATCGAGAGTCTGCGATAATGCACGAACAAAATGCATTCAATATTTGTTTTATTTAACTCACACAAAGACCCTTGTCATTTGAAATCGTTTCACACACAAAGTAGACACGGAAACACAAAAATAAACACAAAGTAGAAACCCCAAAATTCCCCAAACCTCTTCTAAACAACCAGACAACAGGAATGACTTCTTGCAGACACTAACCTTGTCCACCGTGACACGACAAACGGGCGAGGGAACGATTATTTTGGAATTAACCCTTAGAGGCATCCAAGTGTCCTATAATTATCCATACAGGACTCCTATATTAAATTTTTTAGCTTTTTTGGCAGTATGGGAAAAATAAAGGATGACATGTGACGCATGTTCCACCAATCAAATGACAAGGATCTGTGTGGGTAACATACATGTATGTAAAATGCAATACTAAGTCTACCCTAAATTTAGTACAAACATCATGAACATTGATGTAATAAAAAAATTATATAAACATACTTACGATGGGCTTTATAGAAATTGCAACATGACAAAAAGGAATAAGAAATAAAATTCAGCATGTAGATGTAAATGCATACAGACAAAATAGATGTAAACGCATACAGACAAAATAGTGGCAAATAAATAAGATTAAATAAGAAGAATTTTATATCAGTGAGATTGTCGTTCCTGAATATTCTAATGAACAAACCCCAGTTGAGTTAACAAATCACACGATCTCCCGCAGTTACTCGTAACCTTAAACAAATACTTACTTGATGCATTCATAATGCTCCTTAAACTCTTGTGACTTTACATAGATCCCCTTAAGTGACCCCTTGGCTGCCGCTTCCCAGGTTGTATCATAAACTTGGGTGCGATCCCTGGCTACACGGCAATTAAAGGTTGTATGGCTTCTGACTGGCACCCCCCAACAAAGACATTGACAAAATAGGGAGACCACCAACATAGGGCTAGCTAGCTTAGTTGGTCGAGCGCCGGCACGTTAATCCGGTGGTCCTTGGTTCAAATCCCGCTCGAGTACATTTTTTTTTTTTCAACCCCAACTTATTTACAATTTACCCAGTCAGTTTCCCTTGTGGATAATTACTTGGTGGTCCTTGGTTCAAATTCCGCTGGAGTACATTTTTTTTTTTCAACCCCAACTTATTTACAATTTAACCAGTCAGTTTCCCTTGTGGATAATTATTTGGTATTTAGTTTACGTGTGAATGAATCCCTGTGTATTTGTCTTTGTCATCAGTGATTTATAGTCCCTTGTTTTGTCTCTTGGTCTTCATCTAGTCAATAGGATCTGAAAGCCATGTTCCTACTGATGACTACACCTTTCATACCTACATTATCATCAAAACATTTTATGATGTTCTGTATGTAAATATGTATGTAATGTTGTGTACCTTTTTGTTTTATTGTGGTGTTAACGTATTGCCCTAGATAATATTTGTAATTGTTTATTTTATTACAGAGCTGTCTAATCTTCAGTAATTGCTTGATCTAGGATGAATACAGTATTATTAATTGAACTGCATTGACTCAAATGTTATTTTGATATGTCATGTTACCATGGTAATAACAGAGGCATTGTCATCTTAAGGGCCATTTACAATAGCCAATGTTTATACATTTAGATCCTTTTTTTGAATTCTTTTGACCCACCAGCCCATCCCAAATTTCAATTTTTAAATATTGACAGACTGTTTAATAATACCACACACTGAAGAACAAAGTGATGATGCCTCAAAATAAAGCAGATTTTTGTTTAGATCAATGCTCTCCAAGCTCAGGAGTTTTCAAAGACTTTTCCTGGCTTCCAGCAGGCAAACTTTCCAGTTGAAACAGAAGGGGGTATTCACACCATTGGGTGCAGAGGTCTGCTATCCAAACAAGGTTGACCAATAGTAAAGGACAGCACTGACATGACAGAACATCTGAAAGATGCCACTGCCCCCCCCTCCTATCACCAACAATTTTTACTTCTATTATTTTAATTGTAAACTGAATTTAGATTTTCAGTTATTTTGTTTGACCCACCCACTATTTCGAAACGATACAGATTTTTTTAAAATATTGATTATTCTGAATGGACCCTTACAATGACAGCATTGAAATAAATGTTAGTTAATGTAAACAAAAGTTGTAATAATAACCCCAAAAATTCAGAATGAGAAATTTTTCTTGTAATCTAGATGGTTTGAATGACGAACTCCTCCCCCAAAACCAATATTGAACCATCTCTTGAGATAGATTTCCCATCCAGGCTTACTCTCCAGTTACCAAAAAAATCACCGATGACCCAGATTTGTTCCCGAAATTAAAAACTAGCAAATGACTGGAATTTAAACCTTCAGTCTGTTTGCTGGGGTATTCCTTTTCAGCCAGAATTAGGCGGAGGCAATCACATCTGTGCAGACACAGTCCGAGCAAGATTTGATGCCAAGGAAGTGGCTATGGCAGAGTGGCAAATTTCTTTGCATTTGAGCAAAATTTGTGTTAATTATTAAAATCTTTATAGGTAACTCCCAATGGACGCCATCTTTACGGGCACATTGCATTTTGGCTTGCAGGCGCGTCGAACACTCAGATGATTAACACAGCCACATTGTTCGCTGACCAGTCATGCAATGAGTTTTGTGAAATACGCGTGCTGCAAGCCGTTCTCTCACGAAACGCATGACTGTGTGTTCCAAATTGCACTAAAAGATGGCCGGTTTACATCACATTGCAACCTATCTATTGTAATTCCTTTCAAATGAGAAATTATTTATTCCTTTCAATCATAAAAAAATATATATAAAAAAAATCACAAATTCCATGTTTTTAAATTCAAAGTTAAATCAACTAAAAAAACTTAAATCATAAATTCTTTGTACACGAACAGGAAAAAATCCTACAATTTCCTTGTTGAAAACCCCCCCAAAACTAAAACAAACAAACAAAAACTAACAAAACAGAACAAAAAAAACCCACAGAAACAACAACAACACACCAAACAAACATCAAGACTCCTTTGTTTACCTACCTACGGGATGCCGACCGTTCGGCATGAATATTCAACTTAAGAATTCCTTCACAGACCTCCTCCAATGCCTCAATAAGACGAAGCTCTCTGCATCAACGGAAAAAAAATAACATCAGTGATGAATAAACCAACAGTATTGTCCCCCAGGCTACTTAAGGTATAAGTGAAAAAGAGCTGGGAATCTGAGCATATACATGCAGTTCATACAGATTGTGCAACTAAGTGACACCATTGTATGTTCAAAATTAGAGTTTGTTTTTGTTTTGGTATGAATATTGCTCTAAATCCAGTAATAAACCACGAGGGAAACTGACTGGGTAAATGTTTTTAATACATCATATTTTAATAATAATATTATACACTTGTATTTATAAGTATTTTCTTTTTTATGTTCAAAATGTATTTTGTCTATTTGCGCCCAACTCAATCCCCAATTTTGTCTCACTACAGACCCTTCAAAATCCTCCAAAATTGTCCAATCAATGGTAAATCAACACCCGTATGTTCAGAAGGTTTTTGAGGGATAAGATTGGTGTATCCGTTCTAATGATAAGCCAAATAGTAATACCCTGATTTTGAAGTTAATATGTAAAGTCACTAATCATGTTAATTCACTAATTGTATTACATTGAATTGTAGGCTACAAATTCCGACAACTCCCTGACAATGATTTTGAAGGATTTGTGTCAGTTTGGGTTTTTTATGTGAGAAAAATGTAATTCACTTCCACTCCAGTTCATATTACATACATAATTATGTCTTTGCAATTGATAATATCTTCATTTTTTTTCTCTCCACATTGTTGCAAATCGATTTATTTCCTTGTCTTCGCAACCAGTTTGATGTAGGTCTTAGAGGGAGAAAGATTCTGTCAATAATTTTTTACTTCCGACTAAAGCCACTTCCTTTTAGAGAGGCTTTTTATTAAAATATTTTGAATTGTGTTAATTCACTAATTACATTTTAATGAAATTGTATTGTACTGTATTTTAGATAATTTTGAATTGAACAAAGAAAAATTGACTAGAGTTGGATTAACGTGACGGCGTTACTTTGGAGATCACAGGTTTAATTCCCGCTGATAGTCAATTTTAATTAACAATTAATTAAAAATTACACAATCAGTTTCCCTTGTGGTTTATTACTTGGTGTTGTGTTTTACTGTATTGTATTGATGTGGTTTTTACATGGATTGGAGTCCCTGTAGCAGTTTTATGACTTCTACCAGGTCTACATGTACATGGTCAAGGTTTACGCTTGATTACACCTTTTTTCACTTAATCAGTTATCGTATTATATTGATTAGTTTTTACTAGCTGTTTCACTACTGGTTTTGTTGTTTGGGTGTACTGTTATTTCAAATTCATCTTCAACATTTGTCAATCATTGATATTTACTTGAATTTCTATTTGTACATACTAACATTATGGATTTGGCGCTATATAACGCATTAGTTTGTTTTAAATTTATTATTATAATGCAGCTTATACATAAGTACCCTGCAGACTTTGCCACATACTAAAAGTAGTAATAATATTACATGTATATTGCATGTACACAGGTCCAATAAATGTAATAAACGCTGCTTTTTGCTGGTAAACCAATTAGCTGCTAATTTCTGCAGCACAGTGTGAAGTACTACGTCCATGTACAAATGTATGCACAGTGCACTCAAGCAAAAATTCCTTGTTAACCTGTGCTATACACACAAAATGATAAAGCATGGATTTTTCTGCTACAACAAGCACAACTATTCCGCTTACATACAGTAAACAGAGCAGCAAATTGGATCATAGGGAAATGCAGTTTATAACCAAATATAGTACATTTAAATCCCAATCCTTCCAAAAACTCTTCATACAGATTGAGGATTGCGGAAGATTAACCATTTCACGTTAAATGATGCAATTTTTTTTAACAGACTTATATAGTGACTTTTTTTAACACCCGAAACAATTTCGGATTTTCCTCCGCTTTTTTGAGATGTGTACAGCTGACGATTTTGTCCACCCGGACTTTCCCCAGTGTGTAGCGTAATGAGGCAGGCACCTACCGTGATACCCTTCATTTCATCCGTACAAAGAGCAACAAAAGGTATTGGGAAAACTTGCTTTGCAAAATCCCTTTCCGGGGTTAGTGGGTAACCCCCGATTCCAGACCTTTGACCCGTTATACAAATATGGCGTATTGTCATTATATTCAGCTCAATATGAGGGTACATGTAAGTCTGAGTGCTCCGAGATTCCGGCATACCATGGAAGATTTTCGGGCGTGGCTCATGCCAATCACAGTGTGTGCCTACTCAATTTTCTCATTTTATGACAACATCAAATCCTGGAAGTAATTATGAGCATCTTTGTTGTCTTTCCTTTGTCTGGGTTTTATTGTGGCAACAATATTTTCAAAGGAAAATGATTACTCAAGAAGCTCCAAAAAGTTCCAAAAAAGAATACCGCGGGTGGGCATGGAATTTTTTTTTTCAAGTATCGATGTGAAGTGATTAAGGACTGTAGGTCTAAACAAAAAGTGCTTATATCACTTGGCCAGGCATGACCATTTTTATCCGAGTCCAAACTTGTTGGTGAGAAGTGACATGAAGCCGCCATCAGGTCAAACTTGCGATGACACAGAGACAGTCGGCGCCTGATTTTTCAGGATGAAACTGAGCCTGAGCTACGATCATCTGGAACATATCAGTCGCTGTTTATTTAGGGCGTGAGAACAACCACAATTATGTTCAGACGATTGGCATCAGTCGCAGTTCGAAAAAGACCAACAGTCTTATTTCTAATGAAGCCCACAACTCTCGCAATCTACGATCTTCTTCTACTTCCAATTTGTGCTTGTCCCCTCCCACCCCGCCATTATAAGCGGTATGGCCAACGAGTATTTACAGCCAGTGCACCAACATTAATGAACAACTCCCCCTTCACTTCTGTCGGGCATCATTTCTTGAATCCTTCAAAGCCATGTTAAAAATTAATTTGCTTTTATTCTAAGTTACTACAATTTTTA
Source organism: Pycnopodia helianthoides (assembly GCA_032158295.1). Lineage (NCBI taxonomy): Eukaryota > Metazoa > Echinodermata > Asteroidea > Forcipulatida > Asteriidae > Pycnopodia > Pycnopodia helianthoides. The sequence continues at coordinate 13,201,273 of CM063245.1, forward strand.
TTTAGGCCTATTCGTTGTCGTTTTGTACAGCGCTTTGAAACCTTTGTAGAAGGTGCGAAGTTATCAATATGATCATTATTATTATTGTTGAGAAAACAGAATTAGCTGAACTTGCAAACCAAAAAGACTTACGATATAAATGCAAACAATAGTTAGTGGCCTAACGTTTCTATAAATGTCCCAAAATCCAATGTTTTGTAGTTGTTGCATGTTGTATTTTTGTTACAGGTACAATGTACATATTTCATAAATCGTTAGTTTCCCCCCCCCCCCCTGTCCCCCTCGGTCGTTTGTCTGTGGGCTCTTCAAATGCCATTTCCTAGGCCTATATTTTGAGCAATTTAGATGGAAAGATTCCGCTGGAGGATTGGTACTGTTGTGAACTTTTATAATCAGTGAGTTTTTCCCCACTAAAGGGTGACAGGGCCGGGGAGGGGGTATAATGCGAGGGGTACCTAGTTGCGATAATCGTAACCCTCCATCCTCCCGACGGTCGGAGACCGGAGGGTTACGAGTCATGCAGTGCAAAAAAGTGGCGAAATAAAAATTTCGACTATTTTGGTCAGACTAGTCACCAGATTTGCCCAATTTTACCACTTTCAAAAAACATGACACACATTTTAAGAACTTGGATTTGATCTTCAAGGTGTAATGAATCCATTCATAACACTCTAAACATCGATGAGAAAATATTTTGAAGAAAAAACGAACAAAAACTTACCAGAAACTGACCGAAATGTCCATGGACCGCACTTCCCCTAAATCAACCAATCAGCGTAAACCAAACCGTTGTGTAGGCGTGGCAGTCGTCTCGTGTGCGACTGTGCGTGCACGCAGTTAATGTATTTAACGGATTTGCGCCATTTGCAGTTTGCGCTGATTAATTGCAGGAACAGCTTTCCAGAATGCGCGCTCAATCTGTAAATTTTTCCTCATAATATCCTGTGATTGTGCAACTCAACAAAATGCGCTCAACGACGAGTTCGCTTACGCTGATTGGTCGAGATGTTGCTAGGTCACGAATCGCGAGGTTCGAAAACCGGACCTGAGATTGTCTACGCATCATGAGAATTTCGCTCAGTCTCTGGTAAGTTTTTGTCTTTTTTTCTTAAAATATTTTCTCAATGATGTTTTGAGTAATACGAATGGATTCATGACACATTGATGATCACAACCATGTTTTTAGAATGTGTGTCATGTTTTTTGAAAGTGGTAAAAATTGGGAAAATCTGGTGACTAGTCTGACCAAAATAGTCGAAAGTTTTATTTCGCCACTTTTTTGCACTGCATGACTCGTAACCCTCCGGTCTCCGACCGTCGGGAGGATGGAGGGGTTACGATTATCGCAACTAAGGGGTACCCAGCTCTCACTATGACAATTTGAATTACAACACCACACAAAATACGTACGATTTGTGATAGGTGATTTTCTTTTTCTGTTTGTCAAATTGATGTCCGATCTGCAGAACCTCTTTGCTTTTCCCGGTTTCTTTCATCGCTTGCTCAAGCTCTTCTGCCACAAACTTGCAAACTGTAAAATATTGGAAGAAAATTGACAATCCTTATACTTAGGCCTATAGTTAATAATGACAATTTTGTTTCACACAAAAAAAAGGAAACGTTGGACTTTATTTCCCTTTTTGCAATACTCATCTGAAGGAATTGGTAGCTAAAATGCTAAATTTTTACCTCTAAAAAGGAAAATTCAAGCGCACATTTCATCGTGCGGACGGAACTCTCACGCACTTGTGCCCAACCCAAAAGGAACTAAAATGGAGTGTAGCGAGCAGCATAGTCAAGACCACCGTAGACTGGAAAATGATTTTTTTTTAATGATTTTGACACTTTAAGGTGGCTGTGCCTCTTTGTATCATTCTACCAATCCTTCTGGACAGGTAAGGATAACATTTGAACAAAATTATGGGAAATTATTAAGTGTTTGCCGGATACTGAATTTTTTAGCCACTTTTCAAAAACAACACGTTTACATTACCTACCTTCACATTTGGACGGATCACGATGTGGGTTTGATGGATCCTCTGGATCCAAGTCTCCTGCATTTCCGCTCCAAACAAGAAAAAGCAGCGAAAAAATGGAAATATACCCCCTCATCCTGATGATGGCTCTTGTAGAAACGAATTCTCAAATTTTTCACAAAAGTTTTAAAACCAACCAGTGACTTGACACTAAAAAATGAGTTCAATGCTTAGTTACTGTCTTTACATTTACAAGTCACACTACTCATGTGGTTCGTGGTTCGTTTGTGGTTCGAATCTCACCGCAGTTTTCAGAGTTCACACTGCTGGCGTAACTCCATTGCCGTGACAATGTTGAAATGACGTGTACTTAAGAACTAAGTCAGACTGCACGAACTGACTGCCTCGGCAACATCACTACACAACACAGTCAGTGCTGATTTACACTCACACTGTGAATTTTTGTTGGGTGTAAAGTGGAAACTGGCTACTGCCAGCTTCGAATTGATACCTCTTGGTTCGGAGCTTGCTCAGTTCACTCGCTGGATTTAAATGCATTCACAAAAGCCAACAAACACAAACTGCAATTGAAGAATGACAATTTTAAGGAACTGTTTCCGCCAGTACCGAACTGCTGCCCGTGTCACGGCAATCCTTCTCTGCAGCCTTTAAGCACACATTGTAAACACGCTCTAATAAGATCTGAAACCCTGAACAACCCCGTCTACTAAACAGCTCATTTAAAACGTGACCAGACTATTTTATTCATCCCCCTCAGGCCGCGGTCGTCTGCGCCTTGTAGATCACACTTCACGCTGCACTACCCCCTTGTTGACAGTTCCCGTTCTCGATCTTGCAGTAAAATTCTACAAACTTTGAAGATTCAAAGATTGGTTCAGAACAAATTCAGAAAAATAAAGCAAGGGAAACTAACTGTGAATAAATGTTTAAAATAGTGCTGGGTTCAAGAAAATTTGACTAAAGAGCGGGGACTTGAACCTGCGTCGTCTGGCACGAGTAATCTGGAGGTCGCAGGTTCAAGTCCCGCTCTCTAGTCAATTTCTCTTCGTTCAACACAAAATTGTTAATACAAAATCGTGGTGGTTTTTCACCACTTGCGGATTTATTATTTTGTAAATATAGGTAAAAATTAGATAAACACACTGCTAAAAAAAAGTACTCTTGAATGAAGAATAAATTCTTATTTCAAGAAAACAATTATTGTGTAACTCCCTAGATCATTTTTCTGTTAGCATTTGTGGGAGTGACACAAGAAAAGTTTTCTTGAAATACATATTTTTTATTATAATTTCAAGAGAATTTTTTTTAGCAGTGAATAAATGGGGGTCTTCAACCTAAAACATTCAAAAAAGACAAATTAAAGGCAAAGAAATATGCGGTGGACAACTTCTTTATAATTAAAAAAACAGATAATATTTCATTTATTATCAAAAAGAGTACAATACAATTACGGGGCAGCATGGACCCAACAATTTTAGGGTGATTAATAACAAAGTTGTGACTGACTTCAGAAACTCATGTGACATGGGTCTAACCTCAAAGAGCTACTTAAGCACAAGTAGCTAAGCACAGCAAAATTATACTTACCAGATCAAGAAACTACCATATCGATTGAGCCCAAATTTTCACAGGTTTGTTATGTTATGTATATGTTGGTGAGACTAATCTTTGACAACTACCAAAAGTATATCCTGCCTTTAAACCAATAAAGATAATATTCAGTGCTGAATTAAACTTATAAAAATTACTGAAAGCTATGATAATTGCTTAAGAAATACTTCACAAGATTACACACACAAAAATAAACCCAATCTATTATTTTAACTGCCATCCAAATTCTGCTTGATGTGCGATCGGGATCCCACCACGCCTGATTGAAATGGGATCTCGTTATTCAAAATAAACAGTTATAAATAATACCTGAAATACCACAAACAAGTGCATAGGCCTAATTCTCCAATAAATAAATTGTACTCGACTATAAACTCAACTGCCAAATCAAAATATTGCTCCTTAACTTACATAGCACTGAATAATTTTCACTCTTTGATCAAGTAAGACTGATTACTTATAAAAATGAAATGTCCACACATCATTTATAAAAATATTTAATTCAAAGTTCTGTCCTGATAATAAAAACAATAATAATACGCTGTTTGTATGCTTTATAGTGCGTCTCAAAGCGCTCATAAATTTTTCAACAATATATGCAAAGCTATGTTAAAAATATAAGGACCATTTATTTACAACACCAATCTGCAGCCAACCATACCAGAAAACACTGGGGCAAACCCAATCTCTTTACTATAAGTGTACTGGGGTTTTTGTTTTGCAAAACACACAAGACCTACGGCTTTACGTTCCATCCGAAGGACGAAGCAATAATAGTGTCTTGCTTAAGGACACAAGTGTCACGACAGGGACTCGGACCCACACTCTACTGGTCTGAAACACCAGAGCTTGAGTCCAGTGCACTTGACCACTTGGAAACGACATGCCAGTTTGACACAACCCTAAAAGAGTCCACTTTTAGTATTAGGACAGTAATGTCACACTAATGGAACAAGTCCTGCAGTCTTTCTAGTGTTTTTCCAAACAAATACTTTTAAAGATTTTCTGATACATTCTTAAGTTTTTAAATTCTAACCCTGTTCCTAAAAGTACATAAAAGACAAGAAAAAGAAAAATGTTTGGTCTTTAAAAAAACATTTTTCTGGGTCTTTGAGTGAAAGTTCTTATCTACAAGACCTAGATGCAATTTCGTAAAGTTGTTCACTTGCTATTCACAAAAACCAGACCAACTAATGTTTATAAACGTCCATATACAAACACTACAATTTAGTCTAGTTATTGTTACTATTATTATCAGTTTATCTCAGTTCCTTCATCAACCAAATGGAATGCTGTCCTCACAGTGCTTCGCAGGCCTTTTAGAAACATCATAAAACCTGAAAAAAAAAGAATAAAATGAGTTAAAAGACTCGCTCAAAACAATGTCTGTGAAATATTGGCAAAGAAATCTTAAGTCGGTTACAAATATTTTTTTAAAATGAGTTGTTCAGTGGGTGGGGACGATGGGGGAAGGGGACAGTGAGGGGCAGGATTTAAGGCTGGTTCAGTCGGAAGCTACATGGAGCACTTTAAGGTGAACTTGTTTAACCTATCAAAAAAGTCATAGTTTTGCTACTCTACCATAGTTTTGATTTTGTGGCAAGTAAAGTTTAATGACTTGTAGTTGTTTTGCCGGTTTAAAGTATCATCAAATAAATTAACTTAAAATAAACGCTTTTGGTCTCTCGTCACAGCAAGTTTGCTGACGTTATTTGGCTTTTGGAGGAGTAAATTCATTCCTACTCTATATAAACTTGAAAGAACACACTAGTATTCTGGTGTCTTCAAAGGCCAGTTTGGCGACCTTGGCAGTATATGGTAATCCCTCAATGTTCTTTCCAGTCGGGATATGAATGTTCAGCTATAGGAAGATTTCTCTCGATGATTGGTACAGTGATAACCTTCATAATCAGAGAGCTTTTCAGATTGAAACTGATTAATGTTTTTGTGCTATTTTTTTGTTTTAAGATTTAAGCTGAACAAAGAAATATTGACTAGAGCAGGACTTGAACCCGCAACTTCCGGATTAACGTGCCAGCGGATCACATCCAAGTTTATGATACAACCTGGAAAGCAGCAGCAGAGGGATGCTTCCTGATTAATCCGGAGGTCGCAGGTTCAACTCCCACTCTAGTAAATTTGTCTTTATTCAACACCAAAAATATTTAAAAATTTACCCAGTCAGTTTCCCTTGTGGTTTATAACTTGATAAACAAATATATCTTACAATTCTTTTAAGCCCGGTTCATACTTCCTGCAAATGTGAATGCGAATGCAAAGCGAATTTCGATGCCTCAGCTCTGTTTTTCGCTGCGAATGTTTCACAGGAGTTGAGCAAAGCTCAACCCTTGCGAATTTTTCGTTGTGAAAATTGCAGGAAGTATGAACCGGGCTTTAGTTTGACTTGATGGTTGTACCTTACCTGTTCCACCGGTACCATACGCGGCCTGTTTAGAATGTTTCTTATCATTATCTTGTTGATGAGACATGACAATGATGTACCTGAAGTTAAAGGAACATTACAGAATTGGTAAGAAAAAATCTTGTAAAATATACTTTTTGATCACAGATGTACATAAAACTTACAGGGTCTAATGATGATGATATTAGAAAACATCCCTTGAAATATTTCTGTCTAAAATACCATATTTGATGAAAAATAAATAAACTAATTTTCCGATTGGAGTTTATCGCTCAGTGAGCGTTTTATTCACTTGTTGAATCTATATGATTTCATGCAAATGTGTAATCAGGTTTTCACTATTTTCTTGTGACCCAGATGGCCGATCGATCTCAAACTTGTACAGGTTTGTCAGTTTATGTACATGGTGGATTACATAAAGTGTTTACTCTGCCAGCAACTGTTTTGTTAGCAAAAACCAATTCTGTAATGTTCCTTTGAAAAAAGATCCATCGATTGTAAAACATTGACTTCAGCATACTGGTTACTTATTCAGTTAAAAAGCACTGAATTGAATCCCCTGCAATGGCGTCACACACGGCTACCATCTGCCTATGGTCTACCATTTGAGGAGTCAGATAGACCCCTGGGCCCAATTTCATAGAGCTGCTTAAGCACAAAATGTAGCTAAGCACAACCAAATTATGCTTACCAGAATAAGGTCACCAGCCAAAATACCATGTCACATGTACCATTTGTGACTGGTATTCTGCTCACTTTTGCTCAGTAGAAATGTTTACTGCTTGAGCAGCTCTATAAAATTGGACCCAGTTCGAATCTTGCTCCAGGTCGTTTTACACTACACTAGTGCTTGGTTAAAGTGTCTAATGATGGGTGCCCAACCATTGCCCAATCGCACAGCCCTTGTATGCACAAAGAACTGCACCAGGCACAGCATAAAAATACCTCCCCTCAAAAAAATAAATAAATACAGGGCATACTTACTCAGTAACTATTTGAATGTGTGTGGAACGGAATTCAGTGACTGCTGTCAGACAGTCCATATAGGCTTGAAGAGCTCTGGAATTTTTGCAAAAAGTAGCTTGGGAAAGAATTAGAACGAAAAAGTAAAAGCACTGAGACAGTGATTGCTAGGTTTTTTTCTGTGATTTTCTGTTCAGACACAAGTAGATGTTCAGGTTTTTGAAGAAAAAAAAAAACCCACAACAATAACATCAACAACAAACAAACAAACACATTTCTGCATAAAGTTTGTTTTGATTCCGAAACTCATGAAAGCTGCCCTTTGTGGCAATTTTCATAATCTTCCTCAAGGATTGAGAATTTAAATTTAAAAAAGTAACACAATGCTATTGGTGATTGTTATAATATAACTATATATAGTCTTAGATAGCGCACGTATCTACTAATAAGGTACTCAAGGCACTTGAACAAATAGAAACCATTTAAAGGTATTGTACACTTTTGGTAACAGCTCAAAATCAGTGTCCACATTTTGTGTGATTAAACATATGCATGAACAAACTAACCTGTGAAAGTTTGAGCTCAATTGGTCATCGAGGTCACGAGAAAATAGTGAAAAGAGATCTTATGTGTTTTCTGTTTTTTCAAATTATCGCGCACGATAATTACTATTGTTTTACTCGTTTCTCAGAAACGATATCATTTTAGGCAGAAATATTTCAAGGAACCCTTTCTACCATTACTTACTTTAAGTCATGTAAGTTATGTGTGAATCTGTGAACATTGTGTTTTTCGATCTTACCAATAGTGTACAGGGCCTTTAAGACAGGTTTTTGAATTGTTTTTAAAATTATGAGACCAATTTCTGTAGCGTCTCATAACATGTACAAGGCACCGGGTGCATTCAGCAGCCACTGCCAGAAATACTGGAGCAAACCCCTTCTCATAACGATAAGTGTAACTGGGTTCTTTAACGTGCATTACACATCACACATGACCTATGGCTTTTTGTCCCATCGGAAGGACGAAGCAATAATGGTTAAGGCGTCTTGCTTAAGGACACAAGTGGCAAGACCGGGACTTGAACCCGCACTCCATTGATCAAAACCACCAGAGCTCAAGGCCGGTGGTCCTTACTGGCTCGGCCACGACATGCCAAACTTAACACAACTTTTTGGGATATCAAAACACGGCCATGTCCGAATTAGCGGCTGTGGCTGTCACTAAGGGTGTTGCTATGGGCCATCTATTGATCAAAACATGTTAACATGATGATTTTAAGCCATAGCTGCAGCCACATCTGCAAATTCAGGCATGGCCTTATTACGACACCATTATTTTTCTTACCAAAATGACGAATTGATGGACCCATGGCTAATGCCTTAATTAAGTCTTGATGTAACGGGGGCATGTCGCTCGCAAAATGTGCACACTGAATTTCTGTACATACACAAGACAATTGGCAATGAAAGTGATGATTGAAGCTTTGCATGGTGTGGACCATAAGAAAAAAAAAAGGAAATTACTCAACTTGAGGGTACAACCAGAAACTCTTTTGGGAGAGGTTGATGGCTCTGAGAAGAGCCGGTGTTGTCTTGGCGCTTCAAACAGTATACTCTGCTCGTCATCAGGACATTCTTCAGAAGACGAGCAGAACCGGTAAGACCACACCAGTTCTTCTCAGTGTCATTACCTTTCCACAAAAGAGTTCATGGTTGTACCCGCAAGTTTACTAATTAAACTGTTTCTTTCTGGTTGTGAAGCCAACAATTCTCAGAAAAGCGAACTTCATCACTATGCCAGCCAAGAACCTCATGGAGAGAAGACAAGGAAAGAAGTTTCAGTTTTAGATGTGAGAGGAAAACCCCAGAGAATTATTCCAGGGAAGACCCACGCACTCGGGTAGGGACTGAAAACCCAATCCACAGAGGGCCCCCCGACGGGATTCAAACTAGGGTCCTAGAGGTAGAAAGCTACCACTACGCCAACCCGACAATGAGGAGTTTTGACGTGTTCTTCTTTGGTATGAAAAAAAGAGAAAATGTTTTTTTTTAAAGACAGCATCGGATTCGGTGAGATGGAAATGTTTTTATTTGAACTCAATGATAAAAATAAAAATCACTGTAGTCTCATTGTATCTCTAGGTGCAGCCATGATAGACAGCAAGCACATAAACATGAATATTCAAGCTAAATCATGAATATTTATGACCTACTGACATACCATCTTGCGGTTGGTGTTTCAAGCCCAAGGCTGCATCAAGACACGGTAGCGTGGAGCTCTGAGCTGCACTGCCTCCTCCATGCTACATAAATCGAGACATTGGCAAGAAATGAAACCTGGTGAAAAGGTGGTACCGGTACAAAAACGCCCTAGAAATACAACTCAGAAATGTCATCTTTGGGACTAAGCCTATATTTGATCTTGCAAGGCAAGAAATATTATTCAAAACAGAAACACATGTGAAATTTTACCATTCCATTCACACAAAGAGAAATTACTTCTAACTTTTGTTCTAAGTAAGAAGTATAATTAGTAAACTTGTGGGTAAAACCATGTGTATAATCTCGTTTGGAGGGGTGTTGGCTCTGAAAAAAGCTGGTGTGGTCTCGACATTTCAAACATTATACCCTGCTTGTCTTCAGGAGAATTATGGACTGCTGATGATAATGAACCTTAAGTAGAGGTTGAGGGATGCACCTTTTGTTCAAAGGTTTATTTCACTACATTTTTTCTGAACTAAGAAATCAGAGTGATATTTGTCTTTAAATTGCATCTTAATTTCCTTGAAATGTGAAGTACCCCCTTTGAGGAGGAGTAACTTAATTCCCATCCTCTGGGTTTTCAATAATACTCTGCAAAAAAACCAACCTGTGAAAATTTCAACAACAAAAAGCAGGTAATATTTTGTCAGGTATCTTGTGCAAGCTCATAATGGGCTTATTTTTGGTAGCTGAAATAAGCTAACAGTGATTTGAGGCCAATTCAAATGCTATCTTCTGGATTTCAGACCAACATATTTCTATGGAGGATTGGGAAATGGGAAAATTTATAATCAGTGAGCTTTCAGATTGAAACTAATTATTTTTCAGGGGTCATGTGATCATTGAGCTGTAAAAACAACAATACATCATGTCAGGCCATGTACATGGACATCTCAACGCAAGTCTACTCAGTTGTGTATTAAAAGAGAATTCCTATTTCAATCATTTTTGGTTTTGGTATTTAATTATCATTTCTGCCCTTTCACTTTTTATGATGTTACTCACACAGAATGGTTCTGGGCTCACTCCCTCATAGATCAGACCGTTCCAACCTTTGTCCCTGAAGGCCTTGCTGTTCCACCTGAAATTAGAAGTAACATTTATGATTTTTTAAAATTTGAAATACCGTGATCTTTTGTTGAACCTAATATATTTATAACCCCAAAACGTACCGCTTGAATGATTTGAACCATTTATATGGAGCCATGTAAGGGTTTACAAAGTGTTATGGCACAATCTGAAGCCATCCATGCCAGAAGTACCAGTGCGAGCCTCTTCTCTTATCAATAAGTGTACTGTTCTTTAACGTAGAGGACCTATGCCTTTATATGTGTCCCCATCCAATGGAACAGCAACTATGGTTTTAAAAGTGTCTCGCTTATTGGACACCTAGAGACCTGGGCCTCGATTTCACGACGAGCTGTGATTTGTTCATAAGTGAGAATCAATCTTTACTGCTAAGCAAAGAATAATATCACAAAACAAATCGCTATGGTAATACTGACAACTCATCTTGAGATGAATCTTAGTCTTTTGCGAAACCGAGTTCTAGACCCAAGTTGACCCATAGAGCTGCTTAAGCACAAAAAGTAGCTAAGCACAACAAAATTATGCTTACCAGAATAAGGTTACCAGCCAAACTACCATGTCACAAGTACAATTTGTCACTGGTATCCTGCACTTTTCTGCTTAGCAGAAAATTGTTAAGCAATATTTTCTGCTTAAGCAGCTCTATGAAATTGGGCCCTGGACCCAAACTATACCAGAGTTTGAGCCCGTTTACTCGACCGCTCGGCCACCACACTCCATAAATACACAGATGCATAAAGATCCTCCCTGTATCATTTAGTTCATGTAACATGCCATGAATTGCAGAAAACGCTTGCTCTCCCAAAAGGAAAAAGCAACAACGGCTGTTAAGTTTTTAAGCGTACAGTGGTTTCTAATGAAAAATAGAGTCTTAATAGAAATTAATGAATAGTAATGAAATTCTTACCCAGCTAGAAAAGGTCTTAGTAAGTTATAGAAAGCCTTGGGCCGACATCCCTCTGTGGAAAAAAGAGGGAAAAAAGAATGAGCAATACTGAACTCAGTGGATGAAGGGGTTGCATACTGAGAGAGTTATAAGGTACACTAAAGCTGATGCTTTTTCTTGACCATTGTTTAAATGTCAACAAATTTGATCAGATATTCAATTACTTTTAAAATGGACTAAAAATTTGATTGAATCCTGCAAATGCATCATCGCTTGTGGCATATCGTGGCCGAGCGATTAAGAGCACCGGACCCAAGTTCTGGTGTTTCTGATCAGCAAAGTGTGGGTTCGAGTCCCAGTCGTGGCACTTGAGCAAGATACTTTACCATAATTGTTTTGTCCTTCGGATGGGATATAAAGCCGTAGGTTCCGTGAACTAGGATTGGTAGTGCACGTAAAAGAACCCAGAACACCTATCGTGGAAGAGTAGGGGGTTAACCCCGATGTTTCTGGTTCATATAGCAAGCACCCCTGTTTACAGATTTCCTCAGGCTTGCGAGCTACAGTGACTAAGTTCACTTAAGAGGCATCCTTGGTTTCATTACCAAAAATATATTACAATAATAATTCTAATACTACAACTAATAATGTAAAAAATAAAATAATAATAAGACGTCTAAAAAATACAATAAATAAAAACCAAGAAACATACAGCCCCAGTTATGTAAGTTATTTTCTCTTTAAGGGGGCCAATCAAATTAGTAGATATTTTTAAATAGCAATATTTTGAGGGCCAACTAAGATCAAGTTCAATTAAGCAATGAAAGAGAACAGTGCCTACCACGTATTCTTAGCAAGGCTTTTCGCATCTTCCTAACGGATTCTTTAACCTCTACCAAAGCTGCAATGTATTCATCAGTATTCAAGTCCTTTACTGCCTTTTTTTAAAGAGAGGATTATAAAATATAAAAAAGGGGATTTATTGGTTACAGTGCAATATCAAGGTACATGCTATGTAGGAATAACAACACATTGTTACAAACTGAATAACTGTTTCGGAACAACCTGGGAACGTCCCTTTTTCGGTTGCCGTTGGTTGACGTTATAACTCTGCCACCGGACAATCCATTGTGTAGTGTGCACAGGCATGCACCTACCGTGCTACGCTCATACCCAATACAAAGAGGGACTGGAATTCATGTTCCAAATCCCCCTTTTCCCAGGGGCTAGTGTGTAATTCACAACTCTAGACCTTCATCCTTTTGTTGTACAAACAAGGCCAACGAGAGAACGATAGGCTGCCACCATTGCTTATCAGTGTATTCGGCACATGGGAGGCAAGTCCGAGATTCCAGCGTGGCTTACAGCAAATGATTGGCCGACTCATGGTGAAGGCATTCTGCAGTCTTTTTTGAAAGAGAACACAAAATCCCGGTGCATTTTATGAGAGCATTCGTTGTCTTTACTTGGTTTTGTCATGGTTTCATTGCGACAGCGATATTCTCGAGAGCAAATTTATTCCCAAAGCTCCAATAAAAATTAATCCCCAGAAAAAAGAAATAGCTGTTGCAATCTGCTTACAAACCAAAAGGATATATGGTAAAAAAATGTAAAAAAAAGCTACTGGCCTGACAATTCAACCCTAACCTGGTTTAACCTGCCTCTTCCATCTAGCCCCCCCCCCCCCCCGTCCCCTTCTTCTCAAGGTTCATCCCATGCTTTTTCTGTGTGCTTTCTGCCTCTCCCTCTCTTCCTTTCTTTCCACCTGACTGCCACTTTTACACCCGTTTACCAGTTTATGTGCGTACAAGTGTTGTCATTTAGCCTTCGAAAAAGACCCTGCGAGGGTTGAAATGTCAGGCCATTAACTATTTTTTGCAAAAATTAATCCCGTCCGTGAGCACGGTAACATTTTGGAAATCCTAGAGCCAAGTGGTTAGTTATAACTGTACTGTTTTTTTTTTTCATGCCGAAACACAACACAACAGGACCCTGTGGCTTAACGACCCATCCGGATGAAAAAGTGTCTCTCTCAAGGACACAAAGTGCCGTGACAACACCAGAACTTGAGTCCGGTGCACCAGACCGCTCGGCCACAACACTCATGTACAGCTGTACTGGTAAACAGACTATCCCAATATAAGACAAGGAGGAGAAATGGACAGTGGGGTGGAGGGGACCAAGAAAAGCAACTGTACCTGCTGGGCGTTTACTAGACCTGCCAATCCACGACCAAACTCTATTTCAGTCAAGCAGCTCACTAAAAAGAACCATTGACCGTCCTGGCCACCCACAAGTGGAACAAGCACTCTCATATTTCTGCCAAGAAAAAAAACCCACTTCTTCAGAAAGTGAAAGACCAATTTACGGCCAAGATTGAGGCAGAGAGAGAGAGTGGAAGTGAGGAGCAGTGTATCACTATTTAAATCATATTCTATGATGGTCATTTCGACAAGGTTCTGAAACGCCCGATCAAGATTGTGGTTATGAAAAAAATGGGGAAAAAATTGGCCAGCCAAACCACCTGAAATTGTTTTTGACTATTCCAGAGGTGTTTTAACTGGCATTCTGTTTTAGCTGCACACTCTTAAAGTTGCCTAGCCAGAATTTTGCCGAAAGAATTTTGTATTCATTTATTTTTCTCCAAACGAATTTTGACAGATGATGTTGTTTCAAAATGAAAGACATACACAATTTTTAGCACATGGCATGGACAGTGCACAAAATACATGTAACATGCAACAATGTTTGTACATGGCTGATCAACATGAGATAATTTATGGATCCCGACAATCATTCACTTTTTTGTTTTTAGCTAAACATCATTGGTTTGTGCAATACCTTAACTGAAAGCTTACAAGTTTCTCGAGTCTATAAAAATAGCTATTTCAAATCTAAAGCTTCATTTTCAGGTCAAATCAGCCAAATATCAGACCTAGCATCTTTAAGGAAAATCACTGAACAGAGAAAAAAAGAACGAAAATCTTACTCGATGATCAATGGGCCTGATGGGTCGATAAGCTTCCAGTTGTACAGAACAGTAGTAGCTTGACACAAACTGGCGTTTATACCCAGGTGCTTAGAGACGGCCCAACAAGGTACAGCAATATTCTCTGGAAGGTACTGCGTGAGAAAATCAACGTAAGTTACTGGCTTTTGGCAAGTCAAGTCTGTATTTATACTGACTTTATAAATGTATCAGACATGAAGACTGATTTAGGCTTTGCAGGCAATCTCGATGCTCTAGTGGTAAGACATTGCTCTAGAATGGTAAAGGTCGTAGGTTCAAATCCCAGCCGAGTAATACGTCCGTGGATTTTGTTCACAGAACTTGGGAAAGTACTGAGTATACAGTGCTTTACACACATCGGTGAAGAGTAAAACCAAATAATATTCTTTATCCACAGTACAAATTTAACATCTATTACACAGACTAATTTAGGCGTATGCTTTTTGGATTATTCAAGCTATCCAGAATGGTATGGTAAGATTTGCTGAGAAGCTGATGTGAGAAAAATCCCTGACTTCTGTTTGTGTGTCCATAGAAGTTGTGCGTGCATACACGTCTTCCGGCATTCACTGGTTAAAAAGACAACAATTCTGTCACGATACCTGTGGAATGCGCGTTTCCCCTTCAGCCCAGACAAAGCATTGTGTGATGTAACCAAGGACAGTGTGAGCAAGTCGCCACTCTCCTTCGCTCTCCAGGCGTTGACAGTCAAGAAGAGGCATCTAAAGTGAGCAAAAAAAAGCAAAAACATCAAAGTTAGGCCAATTGAATTGTGAGGGATTATCTGTTTAAGAGATTGTTGGCTGATTGACGATTAGTGCCTCCTACCATTGTACATCTACGTGCATCGTGCATCTAAAAACTGACAATTTGGCGATCACAGCCACATAAGAAAAGTACCGAGAAGTTGATGTTTGTCATAAATATTTGACAGATTCGACCGGGAACTTTGTAATTTTTTCCAGAAACTCAAAACAATTAGGGCGGGGGGAGGGGGGCCCTATGTTCCTTAATGAATGCTTGTACAAAGCTTACTTTCATAATAAAGAATTTTTGTATTTTGAGTTCAAAAAGAAGATTTTATTTTGTAAAATTAAACAAAACTTCTCAACAGGTGTGTCAGCCCGATGCACAACTACATTACCCACATAATCGATTAAGAAATTGAGAATTGCATGTAACCTACCCTGAGAACTTTATCTCTGAGCGTTCCATCGTCAACAAGTTCTTGAAGTCTTGTTACTATGTTCCACCATGGATCAAAGTACTCTGGAAGTTCATTCTTAGAAAAAGAAACACAAGAAATTAACAATATAACCAAACTATCTGGTAAGGTTTGCAGTAACACACATCTCTCTTAGGAGTTGTGGTGGTTCTGGAAAGAACTGGTGGTGTAACAACTTGACAGCTCAATCAGTAAAGCTCTGATTGTGGATCAGGATAAAAGCATCTTCAGAAGATGATCAAAGCACAAGTGCACAGCCACAATCATGGGTACACTTTTTGTTACAAAGACACCAAATGAACAACACATAAATATTGAGTAACTCTTTGCAGATCTTGTATTCGACAAACTCAAGTACTTTCTACTGTTCATTTACACACCGCTGGTTAATTAATTTACAAAAAAACATTGAAATAACTGTTACATCACTGGTTTTCAAAGTGTTGTTCGTAACATGGACACAGAAAAAATGTGTACCCTTGATTGTGGCTGTGCACACAACTGATGGGATCGAACCTACACCCTGATGACCTCAGCCAACCAGACCTTGAGTTTCACGCGCTATGACTATACAGCAACGACATGCCAGGTATGTATTCATGACGGATAAAGCAGGGCGCCAACTTTGAAGACAAAAAATTCTTGACGTGAAAGAAGATCACTATTTACCAGTGAGTCTTCGTACAGGAAGCCTAATCTCTGGGATGCATCATAATCCTCAAGGCAGGGCACTCTATTATGAATATTCAGGAGCGCTGCATCTTCTTTGCATATTTCCATATCTGACCCCGCCTTGAGTCAAAGAAAACAAAATGCCTCCAACCCTGCATGGAAGAAACTAAAATTTTAATCAAATTTGTCAATCTAATAGGAATAATGTAATGATCAACGCTCAATATATTACATATGTATAAAGATCACTAACAACTTCTCAATAAATTTTTTTTTAAAAGAGACCCGTCAAAATAAACAAAAAGTCTCAAAATCTTGGTTTACAAAGCACACTACAGGAAACTCGTTATAACTCACAGCGTCAGTTGGATAAAACTAGCAGTTAACACAGGAACATTTAAGCTCTCAAATTCTAAATTCAGTGACTTGTGATGACGACTCGGCTCTAGTGACTATGAAGACTCACACACGGACTCGACCCAAGCGACTCAAGACTCGGACTTGATCCAAGTGACTCGAGACTTGGACTCGAGACTAGAGTCGACCCAAGTGACTCGAGACTTGGACTCAACCAAAGTGACTCGAGACTAGAGTCAACCCAAGTGACTCGAGACTTAGACTCGAGACTAGAGTCGACCCAAGTGACTCGAGACTTGGACTCGAGACTAGAGTCACCAAGTGACTCGAGACTTAGACTCGAGACTAGAGTCGACCCAAGTGACTCAAGACTCGGACTTGTCCAAGTGACTCGAGACTAGAGTCAACCCAAGTGACTCGAGACTTAGACTCGACCAAAGTGACTCGAGACTAGAGTCAACCCAAGTGACTCGAGACTTGGACTTGAGACTAGAGTCGACCCAAGTGACTCGAGACTAGATCGACCCAAGTGACTCGAAGATTAGGACAATTAACTATTTCGTCCCAGTACTTTTCCTCGTACTTCCGACCAAGTGATCATAAGTAGTAGAAAAAAAATAACTAATTGTCCCAGTCTTTTGTAATAACAAAGGTGTTCAAAATTATGAATAGCAAAAAAAAGAACACATAATCGCACTGAATAAAGGTGCAAAAAAGAATTAACAAACAAACACAATTGAGCCAATAAATCCATCCATAACCCCTTAAAGATTGTAGCAGTAAAACTGAGATATTTCTGTGGGTATTAAAGAAATAACAATGGGGAAAAAGTCAGGTAGGAACAGTGTGCTTTTGTGACAAAATTTGTTGTTTTTTGCTTTTTAAACTTTTTTTTTTTTTTTTTAAATAGCCAGGGAAGGGGCTTTCATTATTTTAGCTAGTAACTACATGCATCCTCAGGCCAAGGGTCTGTAGAATTGGTAGGGGGCCTATCTGGACAACATTAGGCCAATCAATTTATTTCAGTACTAACTTCTTCCAAATAATAACAAAAATGTCTGCCTCGTTATAACACGTATAAATCTTGAAGATAAATCTCCTTCAGTTTCATAAATACTGGGATATTTACCTTCAACCACAATCCTCATGTGCCTTGTCATGTATTTTTGCCTGTGTTTTGAATGTACACAGGCAAAAGTACATGACAACATACTTTATTTTGTTCCCCTCCAATGTCACACTTTAGTGCCCATTAGAGTGGAACTGCACATTTACAAATACAACTTTTCGGTGGAACCTTACCTATCTCCAAGTTTTGGTCAACGGAGAAGGCTTGATGTTTGGCAAGTAGAAAATGTTACTTCGTCTCTCTACTAGCTGACATGACTGGAACCGACTACACCGGTACGGTAGAAGAGAAGCAACTTCAATAGACTAATTCAAGACTAGGCTAGATAAAGGCAAATTTTCCGCAGGATGCCATCACTCTATCTCCACAAATTTTGATGCAATAAAACCCCGCCTAAATTCTTATACTTAATGATACCATGGAGGAAGAAAATTGATACCGCGCCGATACAGATACAGACGAATTGTCATCACAAGTTTATGACAATTTACTTACTGGTACGGTGTCCACTCTTTTATTTGAGACAATGGAGGGCGCTGTCCGAAATTATACACTCATACCCACGGGTAATCACTCTGACTAATTGACTGTTTGTGACTGCGTAGTTGAGCGGTCAGGGGTACGAGCGCAGCTGTAGTCAAGGTTGTCAAACCGGAATTACTTACTCTTCAAGTGCCAAAGTGGTATTGAAGTGCGAAAAGTTCCTCCATTTTGCAGGTAAATGTCGCTTAAAGTTCGAAATTA
Source organism: Pycnopodia helianthoides (assembly GCA_032158295.1). NCBI lineage: Eukaryota > Metazoa > Echinodermata > Asteroidea > Forcipulatida > Asteriidae > Pycnopodia > Pycnopodia helianthoides. The sequence continues at coordinate 13,219,642 of CM063245.1, forward strand.
TTATGATATTTTGAAAATGGATTTTGTTTTATGAACACAATTATGTCATGGATTTTTACTTTTAGGGGGAAGCATGGTGTGGGAATTAGTAATAACACTTCTGTTTTCTGTTGTTATTGTTTAACTGGTCTTTTTAAAGTTTATGTGTTTTCCAATCGAGTCATGATCATGGTTATTTTAGGATTGAGATATACCAAACAGACATATGAAGCTAAACCATCTAATTTGTTGATTGTTATGTTTTGTTTGTTAGATTACAAGTGAAAACCGAAATTAAGTTAACTTTGCAACCATGGTGCGAAAAGCAGGACCTACCAATGTCAAGGTAATTTCACCTTCTTTACTCCTTCCTCCCTTCAATGTCAAAAGGTAATGGCTATAGATGTTTGTGCCCATACTGTAGGTCTTTGACATGGCACTTCATTAAATCGGAGCAAAAGAAATATATTTTCATCTGTGACCAAGTAAATATTCGACCCAATTCAATTGACTTTTTTAGGAAAATGAATCTAGTTAGTAAAGAGCATAATTGATAATAGTAATTATCAATTATGCTTTTAGTTTTACTTACTAGATTCATTTTCCTTCCATTCTTTTGTTTTGGCTTGTAATTTTGTATCCCTCCAACTCTTGGTAACATTTCCCTAGTAATTGACCAGCCCTTTGAAACCATTCAACTGCACTAATGTATGGTCTTGTGTAAATGTATTCACGATATAATATCATTTTGCAGGATAGCATACTGTACATACAGTGTACTGTACTTGTACATACTTTATCTATCATTCAAAACCACTGTCATGACAGTGGGTTGATGTTGAATGAGCACACAGTTGGAGGGTTGACCGTGTACCGGGTAGATGCATTCACCGCATGGTGTCACACATTGTACTTCAGGTTGGCATTGCTCAATCAAAACCACAGTGGATGATAGCGAATTGTCACACAGTAGGAGGGTTGACTGTGTACCCTGTGCATTTACCACAAGGTATCATATTGCAGGCTGGCATAGTTTATCGACTATTCAAAACCACAGGGGATGATATTGAATGGTGAGACAGTAGGAGGTTAATGGGGGAAATAACAAGGAAAAATGTTTGTTCAAGAATAAAGTTTCATTTGATTTTGGGGAGTGGATTGATGTTATCTTTGTTTGTGTCACCAAGGTAAAGCAAGAACCTGTCTCCCAGGACACTGTGATAAGTGATCATGACTTAGTCACATTCTCCGTACGGGAGCTAAATCGTCGACTTCGCGGCCTCAGCAAGGAGCAAGTCATCATGCTGAAGCAACGACGGCGCACCCTCAAGAACCGTGGCTACGCAGCCAACTGCCGCGAGAAGCGCGTGTCCCAGAAGGAGACACTGGAAGAGGAACAGGCCAGACTCCACGATGAAGTCCGCCGGCTCAACCACCAGAACAAGAAGCACAGGCAGAAGTTTGATGACATCCGTGGCAAGTACCAGGCACTGTTGAAATTTGCCGATAAAACCAACAAGAAAGTCAAGATGGTGACGAGTTTACCTGTGACGTCTTCGACAGTTGCTGGAAGCTCCAGCAAGATACTCATAACTCAGACTATTACCCGACCATCCACATCACAAGGTGATAGAGAGTCGTAATTACTTGTTTATGCTTTTGAATTGATCTGCCAACACTCTTATACATGTTTATGATAACATAATTGCAGAAGACATGTAAAACAAACACCCGAGTATTGTTCATGTTGAAATGGTATCATGAATTTGTGTCAAATTGGATTTAAGGATAAGGTATTTTTCTCACATGTATTTAACCCTTCTACTTTTGTTGGCATTTTCCAGCTTGTTGACCATCCATTTGAAACCATTCAATTGCGTGGGTTGTGTGTGGTGGCACAGCTACATGTATGCAGAGAGTGTTACTGTGTACATGTGTGTACATGTGCCAGGCCGTAGAAAGAAACACTAAAATGTGTGATCAAGTAGCAAGAAATATTTAACATTATAAACATTTGTACAAGTTGCATTTTGTAATAAGAATAATGTTCAAATAGCCTGGATATAAGAACTGAATCTGTAATAGAAATTATTGTTATTAGTGCTTTTATTGTGTATTATGTATATTTCTATAAATAGTTAATCTGCCGGATGACATTAAATGAAGATTATTTATATATATTGTTAAATGCTAGTTTTCTAAATGTTATTTTAATTTGGAATACAGGTCTGGAATCTCTCACATGTAATAGACAACGCCATGTTGTCAAGTTCCCCATATACACAATGATAATGAAAGGTCTAATTGCCATGTCTTGATAAGGTACCACACTATTTTGTCTGCCAGCAACAGGCCTTGTCCAAATTAGCAGCTGTGGCTTGAACATGCGTTGAAGCAAAGGAAGCCCATAGCAACAGCCTTAGCAACAGCCGCAGCTGTAGCTGCCAGTTCAGACATGGCCTCAGTTTGGTTAACGTTCATCAAGTTAAATCGAGTTCAAGAAGGTAGTTGCAAAATTTGCAAAGGTCGGTGGTTTTGGGCCCCCAAAATTGTCCTCATCAATGTTTGTACTTTTAAAACCCTAACCCTCTAATGTCCTGGCAGAGATCCTCCCATACCCTCTCAAATACTCCACACTATGGTAACGAAACACCAAAAATGTATAAACTTGGATTTGATTGGTGTCTGTATGTTTGGCCCTGTGATAAGCAATTGGTATTTTGGCCTGCAGTACCCCATACTACAAAGTCAGACATCTTGAATAGGTTGTCTTAGAGGATTCAGGACCGTTAGACCGTATCTGAATTGGCGGCTACAGCTATGCCTTGATCGCTGTGTCATCATGCATTTCAAGTATAGGATGTCTCTAGCAACACCCTTAGCAACAGCTGTAGCCAAAGCCGCCAATTTGGATACAGCCTTAGTTTCCTTTCTCTCAGGCAGTCAGGAAACATTGCCTTAAAAAAAAGAGAGAAATTCCAGATCTGTAAAAATGTTTTTCAGAATAAAACTTTGAAAGTCTATAAATATTAATATTAGCCAGGCATAAATATTTTTATATAATGTATATGAAAGGAAATTCAGATTGCAGTAATCTCTGTGTTAATGAATTTGGACAGTTTAGAAGCGACCTCAATGTTTTGTTGACTTGACATTTTAGAAAATAAAACTACTTGTATGACATTTATAAACATTCTCAGGAGAGTGCGTGACTCATTATTTAGACAAAATAAACTTGGTGGCCACTTTTTGGCGCTGTCTTGCATGCATGACATAATTTAATTTGGTTAGACTTGTTAGACTTTAATGTTAATGTAGCTGTAATTAAACATGGATTTTTACTCTGTAAATGTTGAATTTAAAATAGAATATATTAACCATCTTTTCTTTATAAATTTCATCATAAAGGCACAATCAATTTTTACTCAAATAAAATGTGCTGTTGGGCTTACAAAACATTTATATTTGTGTAATTTTTTATGACTTTGTTTTGTAGGGAAAATGAACCGGGTATGTTTTAAACTTACTGGTTGAGTTCATTTGATAATTCTTCAGGCCTTGAATCACACAGAGGCCATGGACTCTGCTGCCCTTGTGTTGGCCTAGGTGCCCCTTCAAAAGTTCCCCATACACTGCAAGATTTTCCAATGGAAGTGCCGTTTGCCAATTGAAAACGGCCCTGCCCTCTCAAAGTTGAAATTCCAGGCCTGATTCTTGTCCAGTGCGATTTGCAAGATACAAACATTTCCAGGATTTGTGTTCCCTTTTATTTTTCCTCCCCGTTTTCCAATTTCCTTTTTAGATAGTTGTCGTTCTTCCTGTAACGGCCACATACCTCATGAACAAATTTGGTTGAAATCACAACAAAAAGTGCATATAATTTGATTTGATCATAAATAAATTCACACTTGTTTGAGAGTAAATAACTCCAAAGTTAGGCCGTGTCCGAATTAGCAGCTACAGCTACGGCTACGGCTACGGCTAGATTTCCGCGTCATCATGTTTTGAAGTATAATACGTCATTAGCAACACCCTTAGCAACGGTCGTAGCCGTAGCTGTAGGCGCCAATTCGGCTTACTTTAGTTTGTGAATTGGTTAACAACAAGTTATGACATAAGTATTGTGCCTGCTCCCTGTAAGAAATTAATTTGGAGTAAAAATGTTTTAAAGCATGTACATTAAAAATCATTTGACAAAAAGAAAGTACAAATCCGGAGTCTCTAAATTGCTTTTAAAACCTTCAACAAGCAGCATTGGTGTTTAGACATTTGTATTGGCCATTTTATATCATCTTCCAGTTTGCAATTTTGTTGGCACTACATTTGTATGCATGATGAATGCAAAAATAACTAATAACCGTGTTGTAATTTTTGCCTTATTCTTAAAAAGGGAAGTGTAAATTTCTTCCCATCTTCTAGTTTACATAAACAAACCATACAATCAACCTGTGGAAATCTCATCTAATTTGGTTGTAATTTTTGTTCAGGGGAAAATGATGAATATTGGGTTGATTCAGTTGTGGCCATCGAAATAAGCTACAGGGAGTTGAATAGACCTGTGAACCACTTGTTGAATGTTTGTCGCAGTGTATGCTCTCAAACGATTCAATGCTCTTGTGTTATTGCTGGCTCCTGGTCGCGACAGTAGTAGTCGCCCCGTGGAGCAGCAGTCTCACTAGAGTATAGTTTATGAGAGAGCCATTTCGCTATCACAACGACAAGCATTTACACGGTATTCTACAGGATTGGTAGAGCTGATAAAATAGTCACAGACAGTGTTCCATGTTTTGTGTGATTCAACATATGCATGAACAAACAAACCTGTGAAAGTTTGAGCTCAACTGGTCATCGAGGTCACAAGAAAATAGTGAAAAGAGACCTTATGTGTTTTCTGTTTTTTCAAACATCAAAGTTTTTATTACGCGTGATAAAAACTATTGTTTTACTCATTTCTCAGAAACGATAGCATTTTAGGCAGAAATATTTTGAGGAACCCTTTCTACCATCACTTACTTTAAATCATGTAAGTTATGTGTGAATCTGTGAACATTTGTGTTTTTCGATCTTACCAATAGTGTACAGGGCCTTTAAAGACACTGGAAACCTTTGGTAATTGTCAAAGACCAGTCTTCTCACTTGGTGTATCTCAACATATGCACAAAACAGCAAACCTGTGAAAATTTGAACTCAATTGGTCATAAAGTTGCGAGATAATAATGGAAGAAAAAACGCCCTTGTCACACGAAGTTGTGTGCTTTCAGATGCTTGATTTCGAGACCTCACGCATGAGGTCTCAAAATCAATTCAAATATTTTACTGAGAAATACTTCTTTCTCAAAAACTACGTTACTTCAGAGGGAGCCGTTTCTCACAATGTTTTATACTATCAGCAGCTCTCCATTGCTCGTTACCAAGTAAGTTTTTATGCTAACAATTATTTTGAGTAATTACCAATAGTGTCCACTGCATTTAATAATTTGTCCACAAGTCTATACTAGGAGCTATAGGGTTTCAAAAGCTATTTCCTCAACTCTGACATTGTTTCAGAGGGACACGTTTCTCTTAAGGATTGGAATCGGTATAAATTTTACAATGAGTGAGCTTTCAGGTTTCAAACTTATCAATTCTGTTTCCGATAATAACTACCACTCGGCAATAATCACCAATTACCTTTGCTGTTGATCGTTATGCGATCTGAATACATTTAAAGGTATTGTACACTTTTGGTAACAGCTCAAAATCAGTGTCCACATTTTGTGTGATTCAACATATGCATGAACAAACAAACCTGTGAAAGTTTGAGCTCAATTGGTCATCGAGGTCACAGAAAATAGTGAAAAGAGATCTTATGTGTTTTCTGTTTTTTCAAATTATCGCGTGCGATAATTACTATTGTTTTACTCGTTTCTCAGAAACAATAGCATTTTAGGCAGAAATATTTTAAGGAACCCTTTCTACCATTACTTACTTTAAATCATGTAAGTTATGTGTGAATCTCTGAACATTTGTGTTTTTCGATCTTACCAATAGTGTACAGGGCCTTTAATGTTTGTTATGGTATCAATGAATGCATGAGATGTCAGATTTTAAAGCCCGATGTACATGTAGAAGAATTTCCATTTGTTAAAAATAAATTACACAGATGGGTAAATAGTAAAACCATCCTTATTGCTTGTTTTGATTGCAATTTGTTGTTGGGGGGGGGGGGGGGGGGAGGGGTGTGATGCACTTGTTTGTACATGCATATCTAGTACAATATTATCATTAAAAGTCCAAAGTTCAAGTTTGAAACCAACACTAAGGCAGAGGGCTGGTGAAGAACAGTCTTTACACCTGCATTAATACTGTTATTTGGAGAATATCTGTTAAAAGTCACAACAGAATGACCATAAATCACATAAGAGAGTATCATCTAATGAGTCAGTTTCCCTAACCTTTTTTGTGTTATGTGATTTGAGGCATTGCATGATTGAGTATTTTTGATTTATTATTATTTTTTTTAGTACACTTCTTCACTGGCAAAACAATACACAAGAAAAACGAGGAAAACAAAAGCAATTAATACAAAAAGGAAAATTGAATAAACAAAAGTTACCACGATATAAAAAAATATTTTTAAAAAGTTACAACAAATCGCCAGCGAGTGGCAAGATAGAACAGGTTACCAGTACCTCTACAGAGCCATCCTACCACAGTTAAGAGGGAAGGGTAGGGGAAGGGTTTGGGGAAGGGTTGGGGAAGGGTCGAGTATCGAATCGATTTGGGGTTGAACAAAAAAAGGGAGACTGCCAACATAGGGCTAGATAGCTCAGTTGGTAGAGCCGCCGGCAGTTAATCCGGAGGTGTTAGTTCAAATCCCGCTCAAGTAAATTTGTTCTATGTTCAACTCCAAATAATTTTATAACTTACCAAGTCAGGTTCCCCTTGTGGTCTATTATTTGATAAAAACAAAATGATAAGCTTTAGACAGAAATGTACCATATGATGTTTCAGAATTATTGATTTATTGTTTGAGATAATCGATAATGAATCTATGAGGTGGTTGTCACCACTTCCCTTTAAAAAAAAGAAGAATAAATACATGTTTATAAATTAGTTCTTAACCACTACTATTTCACTTGCATTACCAGCCATATGTACATTTTCTACAAAACCATTAATTGAAAAATTTGCAAATTTTCACAAATTGGCAAAACAAATTCGGTTGATTTTGGACAATAATAAGGAAAGAATATATACACTGTACAACTATTGGAGGCCTCTGTAACCGACAATATTCATATCAAATATTTGAAATAACTATTTAGATCAATCAAAGACATGGTAAGGTAAAAGTGATAATTCAAAAAAGACAAAAATTCAAGTTCAATTTATGTGTAAAGTTTAAGCTATTTTCCCGATAACTTTAATTAGAAAAGCCGCCGTCTTCAAGAAAGTTTGGAGTCATTTAGATCTGTACCTTTTAAGGTGGATTTTAGAGCATGCATTTTGTTATCCTGTGTGTGTTTGAATCCTGGTCATGAGACGTGTGTCCTTCAGCAAGACACTTAACTCTAATTAATGAAATGGCTTATGGAATGAAACAATTTCCAGTGAACAAGTATAATAATGGTGGAGTGCCATGAGCATCACCAAGTGACAGATTTGAGCACTTTGTAAGAATTATTATTTGTTGTTCATGTTTATCTTTAGTTTATTCTCATTTTATCAAATATTCAACAGTACAAGTGCCACTAACAGGATGAGTGGGGGATGATCAAAAAGTGTTCAGTTTTGGATGTGGGAGGGAAACCCAGATACCCTGGCAATCAGGTAGGGACTGAAAACCTAATCTACATCAAAGGCCCTAGCACGCAGCAAGAACTTTACAAAAAAAAGGAACAAAAAGTCTATGTCTACCATCTTGAAAACTGTATGGTCATGTAAAAAAATGTTTACCCTCTACCCCAAATGGATTGTACCGAAAACAGAATGCCAAAACAGCATTTGCCTTGTACTTTTTCATGTGCATGTACAAAGTGAATCGCCAATATGCTTTGTAGTTATTCATTTTGTTTTCTCAACAGACATTTTGCAATAGAAAGAGTCAAATGAGAGTGAACATGACAGTTGGTTTGTCAAGTTCACATGAGCTTTGTAACAGCCTCGTAGACATCCTTGAGAGAGTTATCTGATCACCAGAGGGGACATCAAAAACATGGAATGTTCCATTGGTCTCAAGGGGATGAACAAATAAAACGATGATGCTACCAGTGTTGGCTTATGGGTACAAGCGATGAAGCAAAAGACCACTCAAGAAAACCCTGTCACCCTCACAGCGGCCAAGACCAAGTCACTCGATGGGTACTACACCAAGAGGGCACAGGACCTCAGCCAGCAGGCCCATTTAGAGGATGAACACCAAGCTCTACATCAACCTGCCAAAGGTCGGGGAGAAGGTCAAGTCCAGACACCTGAGCCTTGCTGGGCACTGCTACTAGAGACCCCCAGAGCTGCCAACAAGTCGGGTGATCCTGTGGGAACGGAAGCAGGGGAAGCCAAGCAGAGGGAGAACAATCAAGATGTGCGTGTGTGCACAATCAGATGTTTACGTTGGAAAAATCATCCAGTGTTAATAACTAGTGGTCATTTCTTAGGGATGTAAAATAAACAGTCTTCCAAGATGTTGCATTTCTCAGCCAATGACCGGCAAAGATTTAAAGGCCACACACTTTAGAAAATTTTCTACAACTTTTATCATTATTATTAATTAAACTGAAGAATGCAGCATGAAAATGTCTTTATTATGACTAAATTTATTATTCACCAAGACTAAATTTTACATTTTGTAGTTTGGCTTCTTACATTGTATAATACAGTATCAAATAATGTTTTTTTTTTTTTTTTTTTTTTTTTTTGGGGGGGGGGGAGTCTGGTAAAGCGTTGCTGTTTGGAAGAGTGTTCATTCAGATTGGCTGCTTAAAAACAGAAAAGAAAACCAAAACCCAGTGTGCTCATTCTTCTTATAATTTTTTTTAACAACTTAACCAAAATCCTCTTGAGTGCTTAAAGTAAATAAACACTGTTGCTGCCTAAGCCCATGAAGAGCTTGTCACTGCATACAAATAAACATTGGATTGGTGGAACACGTGTCACGTGTCATCCTTTATGTTGTCTCTTATTTATAGCTGCTCTCACAAAAGAGATTTACACATGGTTGTACCCGCAAGTTTACTATCTATTTATAGTTCCTTCGTATTTTTCCACACCATGCAAAGCTTCAAACAATACTTGCGCAGAAAGAAGTTCAAATTCAGAACCGAGTACGTCTATGGGTATAACCAAGCGAGTCCAAATCTCTTGATGGGAAAGTGTCGTGGCCGAGCGGATAAGAGCACCGGACTCAAGCTCTGAAGTTTCTGTTCAGCAGAGTGTGGGTTCGAGTCCCAGTCGTGACACTTGTGTCCTTAAGCAAGACACTTAAATTGCTTCTTCCTTCGGATGGGACGTAAAGCCGTTGGTCCCGTGTGTTGTGTAATGCACGTAAAAGAACCCAGTGCACTTATCGAAAAGAGAAGGGGTTCGCCCCGGTGTTCCTGGTTTGATTGGCAGCATATTGCGCCACAGCACCTTGTAAACCATTACATTGTGCTATGTAAAGACATAGGTCTCAAACTTCAAAAAGTAGCTCCACATATATACCTTGCAGGAAAATACTGACTGTTGAAGTGCCTTGAGCGTCACTGAGTGACGGATATGAGCACCATATAAGAAGCCACTATTATTATTATATTATTATTAACTGGGTTTGGGATATGGACATTTGGGACAGTCCGCTCTGTTCTCCTGATGATGAGCAGAGCACACTGTTCACTGTGGAGTGTCCTGGCCGAGCATTCAAGTGCACCATATTCAAGTTCTGTCGTTCACAGAGTGGGGGTTTGAATACCGGCCCGAGTGGTCATGAGGCTTGTGTCCTTAAGCAACATACTTTACCATTATTGCTTTGTCCTTTGGATGGGACATGCAGCCGTAGGCCCTGTGTACTAGTAGAGGTAGTGCACGTTCTGGTTTATTGCACGCACATTTTTCCAAGGCTTCCAAGTTAGAGTGATTAAGTACAAATTTATCTGAAAGTAATTTTATAGTCATAATAATAGTGGCTTTTTACATAGCACTCAAATCCATCACTCAGTGAAGCTCATGGCGCTCCAACATTATTATCCCTGGTCACTGGACGATTATTTCATTCCTTAACCCATCTCAGCTTCCTTGGGAGTATACAGCCTGTGCGACCAAGTATGTAGCACACCAAGATAAATCAATTACATGAACCATCTCTGCCCTCACATGTACCCATTGACACCTGGACGAAGAGAAGCACTTTTAGTTAAGAGTGTTGCTCAAGGACACAAGTGTCATGGCCGGGATTGGAACCCACACCCTGATGACTCAACTGCCAGAACTTGAGTCTGACGCACTAATCCGCTCGGCCACGACACGTCACTTATAGACCTTATGCACACGATGTCACTGGTTGCTCATTGGCCTGTACTGTGCACTGCATGGACATATGTGTGTGTCTTCCATTGTTTCATGGGCCCTGTCACCCAAGGCAATCTTTACAGGCAACTTGGAGGCAACCAACTGCAGAGCATGCTACCGGACCACTTTGGTAGCGCGTGGGTAATTTTTCAAAACAATGTCTTATGATCCCCATGAAAATATGTGAACGTTCAATTGTGAATGCCTTTTCTTCTTGGAGATGCCCGGAACTGGTTGCCTGTAAATCGCCCTGTGTGACACGGCCCTAAGATGGCGGCGGTATGATGTCAATTCATAACGATAGCTACACATAAAACTACTCAGCTTTTACCTCCTTGCACCATGCAAAGCTTCATATCTTACTAAAGATAAAATTAAAAACAATATTAATATCTAAATGATGATAGCATTTTTGGATGGTGGATAGAGTCGGATGTAATTCTCACGCTTTTCCTAAAGTGTGACGTTGGATGTTCAGTCTCGATTCCACTGAGCGTTGACTGGTTTCCATAAATTGCTGTTGACAACGGATTGACACAATCCAATGTGGAGTACCAGTTACAGATGATACAAGGGTTTAATATTCTGGAGGGTTGAGGATAAACAACCGATCTTCCTCTTTCTGTCAAAAGAAACATGAAAACGTCTTAGCCACAATAAAAAAATGTGAACAAGTTTTCCAGTATAACATTGTTTGTAAAACCCTTCTGTCTACACTTCATATTTCATTTATGAAAGTAAGTATTCAAAAACATATTTTTGATATTTTATGGGAAGCAACACCAATTTGTGGAACCCGTATTTGCATCAAAATTAGCATAATCGTGAGGTCACGGCAAGAGACTAGATCTGGACCAGCGTGCTATATTTTAGTGTCGTGCACACTGTATGTTCATCCACATGTGATATGACAATGTTCCATCAGTTTTTTAATTGAGTATGAAGAGGCTGCAAAGATTCAAGAAGTGTATTGGTATATGTGTGCACAGACAATGCTACTTGGTGAATTTAGCTTCAGTCGGGTATCTACCATCACGGCCGAACTGCTTGGGACGCTTGACAATAAACACACCTTCCCCTGTCCCCTGCTCCCAAGTTTACCCACCAATCAAGGCTTTATAGAAAAACTTATACAAAATTTGGACAATCCCAGCCAACTTGACAATTAAACAACCAATCTTCCTCTTTCTGTCAAAATAAACATGAAAATGTCTCAGCCATAATAAAAAAATGTTAAAAAGTTTTCAAATATAACATTGTTTGTAAAAACCTTCTGTCTACACTTAATCCCACTTGACAATTAACATACCCTCCTATCCTCCACTCCCCCCCCCCCAATCACTGTTGTTACCCCAAGCAGATTCAATATAACAAGGCTCTAGCAATTACCTTGATCCACTTGAGTAATTTATTGACGGCTAAGATGGCTACTTGTTTGGTTGCTAAGGGACCGAACACTGCATAAAGCTCAAAACCTGTCGTAACCTGCAGTAAACAAAAACCGAAGAATGTTGTCCTTGGTCATTGAAAAACCAGAAACCTACCAGGTGCATTATTACTCATAGTTTAATAATTTAAAAGCAAAGTCAATTATAAAATTAGAACTGTTCACTGAACATTAAATTTCAACCTTGGTTTGTTACCAATGGGATGTGGGTAGGTCCAGTGCATGTGTAATGCACATAAAAGAATCCAGTACACTTAAAGGCCCTGTACACTATTGGTAAGATCGAAAAACACAATGTTCACAGATTCACACATAACTTACATGATTTAAAGTAAGTAATGGTAGAAAGGGTTCCTTAAAATATTTCTGCCAAAAATGCTATCGTTTCTGAGAAACGAGTAAAACAATAGTAATTATCGCGCGCGATAATTTGAAAAAACAGAAAACACATAAGATCTCTTTTCACTATTTTCTTGTGACCTCGATGACCAATTGAGCTCAAACTTTCACAGGTTTGTTTGTTCATGCATATGTTTAATCACACAAAATGTGGACGCTGATTTTGAGCTGTTACCAAAAGTGTACAATACCTTTAAGAGAAGGGATTTACCCCGGTGTTTCTGGCATGGTTGGCAACAGACTGCGCCACATCACCTTGTAAAACCCTGACAAGGTGCTATACACAACACACAGTTTATACAACACAAGGGACCAACGGCTTTACGTCCCATCCGAAGGACAAAGCAATTATGGTTAAGTGTCTTTCTCTAGGACACACAAGTGTCATGACTTGGACCCGAACCCTCAATCTGACAAAACCAGAACTTGAGTCCCAGAGACTAGATCATGGCACTCCATAGTAAAAGTTAATACAGGACTTCAAATACGTAGACAGTGCCCAAGGCAGAGCCTAAGCCCTGAGCCCAATTTCATAGACTGCTTAAGCCAAAAACATTGCTTAACATTTTCTGCTAAGCACAAATTAGCAGGATACCAGTCATAAATTATACATAATGACATGGTAGTTTGGCCGGTAACCTTAATCTGGTAAGCATAACTTTGTTAAGTTTAGCTACTTTTTGTGCTTAAGCAGCTCTATGAAATTGGGCCGTTGTCTTGAAAATTACCTTTGTCTGTTTACTGACCTCTCTAATGATCATTTATTGACTTACCCAGCCTAACAATGCTTCTCTTGATCCTACATGAAACATAATCTTGAGTGGTCTGGCTGCATTATGAACTCTTTGATGAACGTATTGATACATGCTAAATAACCTGCAAAATAAAATTGATAAACTTCTGTTTATAATAATACTTGGTTGACTCTTATATAGCTTGTATATATCCTAGTAGCTAGAACAAGGCACTTTACAACCAACCTCGTCCCCATGGTTTACTTTATTTCCAACCATGTTTACAATAGTAAACCCTGGGAGGGAAACTCCTTACTTGGACCCCGATTGAACAAAACCAAATGTTAACCTTTGTCAAAACAGCCAGCCTGCAACCAATGTACAAACAGGCTATTAAATCTGGTACCGGACCATGAGACCATGACGAAGATCTGAATTTCGAAAAGCAGCCAGACTATTCTAATTTGCATACGTATCCAAAATGTTTGGATATGCAAATGATCCAATACCAGGGTGAGAGAGCTGTCAACCTCGTACTGCTCGACACGGCCCTGGGGACGAGGTTGCTTTACAACGCCATTATCCCTGTTCATCTGGCATACTTAAACATTCCTCAAACTTTCTCTACTCCCTGGAGATGATACAACCCCAAGCTGCTTAAATTAGCGCCAAGGGCTTAATCCCAACATAGTACTGTCTCAGCCCTCGCAGGTTTCTCATCAGCTGATCAGAAACAACAGAACTTGAGTCTGGTGCTCTTAACTGCTCGGCCACGACACGCCACAATGCATACTAAACCCATCCGAAGGACAAAGCAATTATGGTTAAAAATGCATACCAACCATTTTCATTTGAGGGGGGGGGGGAAGTGGGGTCAAAGAAATAATTTAGGTGAGGGGGAGGGGGCTCTTAATACACTACCTTGCTCTCTCATCACTGTCTCTGTAAGGAGCTTCAAGGTCTGGTGCCGTGAATTGAGCAGTACTCTTTGACTTGTAAATAAAATGTCTTAAGTCACTGATACCCACTTCTTGGCACCGGTAACCTCCATTGTCTATTGCTTTCGTAATTGCTTCCAAGCAATTATGTTTTCTTAATTTCTGTGGAAACAATCATACAAATGATGAACATGTTTAACAATCCTACTCTTGGAAACAGAAAGTTGACCAGACTGACCAAACAGACCTGACCTGACCTGACCTGACCTGACCTGACCTAACAGAACTGACTGACCTGACCAACCTGACAGACTTGACCAACCTGAAATGACTGGCAAGACCTACCTGACTGACCTGGTCAACCCATGGACAGACTGACAGTGAGGTCGGTCAGGTCAGGTCGGGTTAGGTTTGGTCAGTCAGATTAGTCAGGTCGGGTTAGGTTTGGTCAGTCAGATTAGTCAGGTCAATCAGGTCAGGTCTGTCAGTGAGGTCGATCAGGTCAGGTTGGGTCAGGTCAGGTTGGGTCAGGTCAGGTCAGTCAGGTCAGTCAGGTCAGGTCAGGTCTGTCAGGTCTATCAGGTTGGTCAGATCAGTCAGGTTGGTCAGGTCAGGTCAGGTTGGGTTTGGTGACGAGAGACCCAGTGCCTATTTTCATAGAACTGCTTAGGCAGAAAACATTGTTTAGCAATTTGCTGCTTAGCAAAAATGAGAGGATACCAGTCACAAATGCTACATAAGGCATGGTATTTTGGTTGGTAACCTCATTATTTTGTTTTGCTTAGCTTATTTTTGTGCTTAAGCAGCTCTATGAAATTGGGCCCTGTTGCAATCCTGTACATCATCAGTTACCGCGAATATTTCATACTAAATTAAATAATTACATCTGGACAAGGAATTTTTGTTTTGTTTTATCCTACATTGATATGTGATACGCATTGTAAACACAGCGCATTCCTGAGTCATGAGAAAAAAACCAACAGGCTACAACTTGGTAGGGGTTCAATCGGAGCACTGTTTTACCTCCAGAATCTTCTCTTTGCATTTGGCCAATTCAAAGAACATCATCTTATCCACAGTGAGTAGAAGTAGACACGCCTTGGTGTTGTCAAGGTAGGAGATGTGGGCGTGAAGGAACCCCGTACTGTCAAACTTTGGTAGGCAGATTGGTATCCAAGAATCGGCAGTCTGGAAGGAGGTTGATGCATTCAGGAGATTGAACACTAAATGAAGATCTGATAAAAGAAGAAACGAAAAACAATTAATTCAATTCAGTATATAATAACAATAATAATAACAGGGTATTTATAAGTCGCACAGTATCTGGAGGCCCATTTGAAGGTGTCGGTGAAGGAAAAACACTAAGCTTGTAAATTGGATGAGCGATGGAACAGATAAGTCTTAAGAGGGCGCTTGACTGCAGAAATAACCTTTACAATCCTCAACTCGTCTTGGGAGGAGTTCCAGAGATGTGGAGCACAGCTGGAAAATGCCCAGTCTCCGTAGGATGCTAGGCCAGTGTGAGGAACACAGAGTGTCACTAATAAAGAAGATCTGTATGCTTATTTTGACTGTGCAAAAATGTAAGTATTTTTGCGACCCTGACACAAATCATGTTTGAGGTTCAGTAATTGGTCTCAGCATTTTGCAAGATCTGTTGTACAGCGTAGATGTTCCAACTGAACCATAACTGAGTCCTGTTGGCTTGTTTAGACTTAGTTTCAAGACTGTGAGTTTTACAAAAGCGTGACATTAAAGCATATCAATAAAAATTAAAATTCTAAAGACAAAGTTCTAAATAAAAAAAGATTGTATATTTTGGGAAGATTAATTTTCAAGAGATGTACCAATGTCACAAACTGTTCTGGTGAATGATGTCTGCAGAATGTTTTCTGTGTACTGTATGTTGTCTGCAGAAGTTTTTGTTTGTGTATGCTGACTGCAGAATGTTTTGTGTGTAATGTACATTTGTATGTTGTCTGCAGAATGTTTTCAGTGCATATGCTGACTGCAGAATGTTTTGTGTGCATTGCATGTTGTCTGCAGAATGTTTTCAGTGCACATGTTGTCTGCAGAATGTTGCCAGAATACTTACCAGCAGGGTGTAGGACATACTTCTTCATCCTGCAAAGTGTGACCAACTGGTTGTCAGCGATCAAAATGGCAAACACAAGATCCTGAAAATAAAACAAATCAAATTGAGCAAGTGTTTAGAAAACAACAACAGCTTGTTATAATTTTGAATTTACTCGTTTTCTTTCTTTAATTATTTCACTGTCACTAATTCAGAGTGGTAAAAAGGAGGGGATTAAAGGTACAAAATATTCATCAAACGTATCGTAAAGTTGGGTGTGATCCCTTGCTACACCGCAGTTACAGGTTGATTGGCTTTTGACTGGCACCCCTGAACAAAGATATTGACAAAATACAGAGTCGACCAACATTAGGGCTAGATGGCCCATTTGGTAGAGCACCGGCACGTTAATGCCAAGGTCACAGGTTCAAATCCTGCTCTAATCAATTTGTCTACCACCTTACCTTGATTTTGGCACTCTGTATACTGTGGCCGATGATATCTCTGATTGTGTTATCCAGCGGTAAACATCGGACAGCTGTTAGTAAGAAACTTGGATCTTGATCGATCAAGTTGAGTAGATTATCTAAAAACTTCTCTGTGCCTGAAAAAGTCCGAAAATATTCTTCCATTTTACAGATGATTTTACTCTTTAGTAATGTAATGAGAGCATTGTATGGTCTTGTTAATTGTGATATAGTCAGATGCGACATCTTAGGCAATGGTCAGCACACTGGTGTTGTAGGGCCTACAAAACATTGGTGCCTAGGGCCTAAAGAACACTGATGCATAGAGCCTATGAAACACTGGTGCCTTGGGCCTATGGAAGACTGGTGCCTAGGGTCTATGGAATTATGATGCCTGGTGCCTCAAGCCTACAGAACACTGGGGCCTAGAGCCGAAGGAACACTGGTGCCTTGGGCCTATGGAACACTGGTGCCTTTGGCCTATGGAATTCTGGGGCCTAGAGCCTCTGAAACACTGGTACCTAGAGCCGAAGGAACACTGGTACCAAGGGTCTATGGAATTCTGGTGCCTGAGTCTCTGGAATGTTGGTGCCTAGGGCTACACAACACTGGTAGGGCCTATATATAATATAATAACAAATGAATAGCAAAGAGCTTTTTTCTTTCTTTTACATCTTGACTAGACTCATTTTAATACCAGTTCTTCTAAGCACAAAACAATTTTTCTGAAAAGGAATATCTTCAAAATTTGTTCAGAATAGTATTTATTTGTCTTTAAAAAGTTTAATCAGAGTAAGTGAATTTGAAGTGATACCCAACACACCTGACAGCAATCTGCGTAGATCGTAGTTCTTCCTCGTTTCTAAGACTCGACTAAGCTGTGAAAATGTGAGTACACTGAGGACCTGATTGTAGACATAAGTGAGTTGTAGCAAAAGTTGCTGTTGTGACTCATGAGTCCTAGACACAGCGACTAGAATGAGCGGCTGACGAACCAGGAAAACAAAGGTACGACCGGCTGATACAATGGACCTGAAAAATAATTAAAAAACAGGTTATTGGTGATGGGAAGAACTCGAACCACTGGGAAAAACAAGAAGACATTTACATTAAGTATTGAAATCCTTCAACCCTCCTACTGTCTGACCATTCACTATCATGCACTGTGGTTTTGAATGATAGATGAACTATGCCAGTCTGCAATGCAGTGGTGAATGTATCTACAAAGTACACAGTCAACCCTCCTACTGTCTGACCATTCACTATCATGCACTGTGGTTTTGAGTGATAGATGAACTATGCCAGTCTGCAATGCAGTGGTGAATGCATCTACAAAGTACACAGTCAACCCTCCTACTGTCTGACCATTCACTATCATGCACTGTGGTTTTGAATGATAGATGAACTATGCCAGTCTGCAATGCAGTGGTGAATGCATCTACAAAGTACACAGTCAACCCTCCTACTGTCTGACCATTCACTATCATGCACTGTGGTTTTGAATGATAGATGAACTATGCCAGTCTGCAATGCAGTGGTGAATGCATCTACAAAGTACACAGTCAACCCTCCTACTGTCTGACCATTCACTATCATGCACTGTGGTTTTGAATGATAGATGAACTATGCCAGTCTGCAATGCAGTGGTGAATGCATCTACAAAGTACACAGTCAACCCTCCTACTGTCTGACCATTCACTACCATGCACTGTGGTTTTGAATGATAGATGAACTATGCCAGTCTGCAATACAGTGGTGAATGCATCTACAAAGTACACAGTCAACCCTCCTACTGTCTGACCATTCACTATCATGCACTGTGGTTTTGAATGATAGATGAACTATTGCCAGTCTGCAATACAGTGGTGAATGCATCTACAAAGTACACAGTCAACCCTCCTACTGTCTGACCATTCACTATCATGCACTGTGGTTTTGAATGATAGATGAACTATGTCTGCAATGCAGTGGTGAATGCATCTACAAAGTACACAGTCAACCCTCCTACTGTCTGACCATTCAATATCAACCACTGTGGTTTTGAATGATAGATGAACTATGCCAGTCTGCAAGTCATGTGGTGAATGCATCTACACAGTACACAGGCATGCAACTGTAACTTCACCAAAAAATTACAAAATTCCAATGATTTTGTACAGTATTTTAAAATTTTGAATAGTAAAACTGAGAATAAAAAAAAGAGGAAATCAGCTGATCCGAGGAAAAGTTGCATGCCTGAGTACACAGTCAACCCTCCGACTGTCTGACCAGTCAACATCAACCGCTGTGGTTCTTAATTGTTGATTAACTATGCCAGCCTGCAATATGATACAATATGAACATGTATGGTGAATGCAAAATGTACAGGGTACAGTCAGCCCTCCTACAATTTGACCATTTCATATCATTCACTGTGGTTTCAAATGACAGATAGTCTATGCCGACCCTCCTACTGTTTTGTGACCACCTTTTAACCAAAAGGACTGCCTACACTAACCGGGGTATTTATGAATATATGAATATTTATGAACATATGCTATATGATGTTGAATGGTTTCAAATGGTTAATGTTACTAAAAGTAGGAGGGTTCAAGTTTAAAAGAAGATAAACACATAAACTATTTATCGCACCTGAGACTGTTTTTTCCATCTTGTACAAATGATATTAATGCCTGCATAACGCCCATTAAGGATACCAACTTGTCTTCATTTCCGTATCTACAAAGAGAAAGAATTTTAACACACATTAGTCACATAATGAAGCAGTTATTTTGACCATACTGGTTCCCCCCCCAAAATACTTTACTGAACACTTTTTGTTTTCCTGAGAAGTTCATTGCAACGGGAGAGTCAACAAAGGAAATTGTGAACAACGCTCCCCAAGATAACATTGGAAGCAGGAACCTTTAAGACCTTCTTACCTTGAGTATATAGGTTTTCCTGCTTCACTGAGGATAAAGACATGTTTCTTATGATCACGCCAGGTACTGCTGTGCATATCTGCCAAAGAAAATCAACGTAATTGAAGTTGAATTCATTATAGACCATGTTACATTTGTTCACAGAGTGGTGACCTCGTACATTATAATGCATTTCCTGACGGGCAAGATGCTACACAGGCTCAATGGGAAAATTTATATTTGGTGTCATAATTTTCACATAAATTCAAAATTTACAAAAGCAACAGCTGTACAGCTTTTGAGATGTCCCCCCTTTCTTCATATCAAACGTTGAGAAAAATCAGACAGTGCGATCTCCATAAAACATAAGATTTGTTGTATTCTTCCGTTGAGCTGTGTACAAATGTGTGCTCTTTTGTAAACATGTGATGTCACAGGTCACATCGTCTATACTAATTGGGACAACTCTCTGTTCTGTTGACTTCAACACCAAATCTATTCTGACATACGCTGAGTACAGGAAACAAAAAACCAAGATGGCCACCGCAGGAATTAAGCCTACATGTTCGCTCAGCCCCAGCGGCCTATCCAGGACCGCTGGGATGGGCTAATCAGCTTGCACAGATTCTTGTTCAGGAAGTACGTCATGCGTGCAGTGCTTGCAATGCTTGCAGTGTGAGTGTGATGCATGATGGGACTGAGCATTAACGATACGTTTGCCCATCCCAGCGCCTTTGGTTTTAAGGCAAGGCGCTGGGGACGAGCGAAGCCTACATGTACCTTCTTCTGTTGTTTCTCTAAGTATTGCTTCTCTTTGTCTGACATCTTCCTCTGTATTATTTGATGGTATTTCCTCCCTTTCGGATGCCCCATCTGCTCTACTGTGTTGCGTTGTGTCGTCTGCGATATGTAGATCTTCTACTTCATCCTCAAGATCTTTGTCTTCTACATTGTTCTGTATAAACATCGTAAAGCAGAAGTAAGTCAAAGTTTGCGCCGTAAGATAGGATCCGAAATATTGACAGAGTGGTGTAAACTTTGCTAAAGGAATCTATGAATAATGGATGTACATGTACAAATAAAATGTTTAAACTTTCTATCAAGTTATACCACCATTGTATGCCTAGTGTTTTTCCAAGTTCAAGCCCTTCTACTATCTGACCATTCAATATCATCAGATAAACCATACCAGACTGCAGTATGATATCATGTGGTGAAGGCAACTACACAGTACAGTACAGTACAGGAGGGTTGACTATGTACTGTTTTTGTAAACAAATTGCAATCACCACATGATATTGCACGCTGGCATACACGTACATGTCCATGTATGTAGTTTAGTAAACATCCAAAACCACAGTGGATAACATTGACCGGTCGGACAGTAGGCCTATAAGGATTGACTATGCACTGTATACATGTAGTTGCATTCACTATTACTATACCTCATACATATTCATGACCGAGAGTCGAATTCTCACTGGTCCATTCAACATCACGTGCCAGACGCTATACTTGCTGTTTACCAAGCGCGCACGCGAGTATTCACGCACATGGTAAATGCGTATGACAAGTAGACTGTCGCCCGGACAGCCCGGGCGACAGTCTACTTGTCATGCACTTTACGATCGTGGAACTGTTCACCGGGTGTTGTCTGCATGCGCGAACATCACTCTAGCGACATCCAACACATGAAAAACTTATCCTGGATGCAAATTATATTTTCACAGTCGTCATTTTCCCCTTGGTCCTAATATTGTACCGGTGACTGAATATGTATGAGGTATAGTAAAACAAATATAACACGGTTTATTTCGGTTGATCAGTCGATAATAGCTCCCTCGGTATTGGAAGTTGACAAACTAGTTCCCTCGGCTTCGCCTCGGGAACTAGTTTGTCAACTTCCAATACCTCGGGGAGCTAATATCGACTGTTCACCCTCAAACCATGTTATATTTGTATACATGTACATATGTTAACAACCTGTTTGTTTATCATTCAAAATCACAGTGAAGAAGACTGTAGGAGGGTTGATTGTGTACTGTGTTGATGCATTCACCACATGATATATTGCAGGCTGGCATAGTTTATCAATCATTCCAAATCACAGTGGACAATACAAAATGATCAATACTGTATGAAGTTTTTTAAAAATGTTCTATACCTCTAACTCTGTTGCTTCTGTCGCTAGCTCCTCTACAGATCCAATGTGTTCCTCTACAATGCTTGCAATAGTCCCACTAGCAAGACGTTCTCTCGTCTGTCTAACTGGGGCTTCAACGTTCAGATCATAATCGAGCTCCTCATAGGAATCTTCTGTTGCTAACATGGGATGATCACTGGGAATCAAAGACAATGTAAAGTAAAACACATTTGTTTTGTCAACCAAATGCCAATATGCAAAACTATGCCTGCAAAAACAATATTGCTTGTTAAGCTGAAAAAGACAATTTTAAAATAAAAGATTTACTAAATCACAACATGCATACAGTTGCGATGATCATTTCAGAACAAAATTTTAACAAAGCAATTTCAGACTTTGTTTTCCTCTAAAAAAATTCTTGAGATTCGCAAATTAGAAAAAGAAAAGTTAAAATACCATACACTTAAACGAGGGAGTCAAATTTTAATAATAACAAAAAGAAAATATTCTGTTTTTTATGGATGAAAAGGAAAATATAGAAAAACTTTTTAAAAAGACACTTTGACTCGATCGTGCACCGTTGTAATTGTGAAGGGCAGTACTGCGTGGACCACTCAAAGACATGTTGGAAAGTTCTGTATTTTAACACCTTAGCATTTTTGGCTAGTCCTTAACTTAAAGAGGGCACTATTTAGTATTATAGTTTATACCGTATACGATTTACCAGTGGAAATTATTGTTTCGCATTGCGATTATTTGTAACCGTAAACACTAAAAAATGTACTGACCAGTCCCCAGTGCCTTTTAAGTTATATTTCAATCATCGCTACTTTGTACAATTCTGTGCATGTGGAGAAACCCAACTGGTGCTTAATGGCATAAATGAGTTACATGTACCTTTACAACAATCACAGCAAACATAAACACCCCTATCTTTATTGCAGCTGACATACTTCACCATCATCAGACATCAGGCGGCAGGCCTAATTCTGAATAAAAAATTGAATCTATAAAATGACCCCTAGTGATTAATGAGACATACCTTGCCCCGGGTTCCTCTCCAATCAGGACATCTTGATCTTCATCATGATTTGTACTTGCACGGACAGGACTCTCTGCCATTTTCCACCAAAAAACACAGACAAATTGGGTGTAAAACTGTTTGCGGGATGAGCTCACCATTAACTTTAAACGTCGCCCCCAAGAGTCCAGTCCCAATTTTATGATAGACGGGTTACGAATGGGCGTCGTACGCCAACCTTATGATTGTACAGAGAACGATAGGTACCATGCACACGTGTGCTCGTGAGTTTTTCCCGAGCTGAAGCTAGCACAGTATTGGGCCCCAAAATAGCAAGCCGCATATTCGCGGAACAGCCAGCCGCGTATTCACGAAAATAAAACACATGCAGTACAGGGAGGTGACAAAATGGCTCATTTTCTGTCGGCAGAAACCGTTATTTTATCCGAACGAAACTGATACATAGCCATAACTAAATATTTTATTAATAATAAAAAGTTAAGCATAAATGTATTGGAAAGTAATACAACAAGAAAAAAGCACTACATAACAATAAAAAAAACACAGCAATGTGCGTGTGAAACATATCACCGCTGTTTAAATACTGAAAATATTTAAAAGAGTACCTGGGTAGGTAAAAAGTGGAGTTTTCGTCCAGAAAAGATATAATTATATCAATACGGGCTAATTTGTCCAACTAATTAATATCAAATTAAACAGTTAATTATGAAGCTATAACATAAAAAAACGCACAATAAGCAAATGCGGTAAAACCTAGTAGACATTTGGTACCGTGTATTATCATAAAATTGATTTTTAGTCCAGAAAATTTGAAAGAGTGTACCTTGCGCATTTCTATAAAGTGGTAATTTGGTCCAATATTAAAGGGGAATGATCATGGGTTTTACAATTACGGGCCATTTTACAAATTAAAAACAACGCCACAGTTGCATACGCGGTAATTGATGTCAATCTACCTTCTTGGATTAAGATTGAAGTTGTACACCTTACATTATTTAATTGTCTTTTGTGTTATATTTTACGCACGGAATCCTGGAAAGAGTACTTATTATATTTTTTATTGGGCGAATACATAATGATATTTTGAGCTGGTTAATTTGGTCCACTAATTGGTTAATTAATCCAAATTATATAGACGCCATTTTCTCCTATAATACTCACAATTGCCTATGCGACTGATAAACTAGCTATTTAAATTACAATTACAATTTGCCGTGAATAAAAATGTTATTACTCCCTTTTATTCCCCCCCATCAAAATTACGAAAAGGTTAGTGTTAAACTTAGAACAAGGCATACAAATAAGATTAACTTTTGAATCTCATGAATTTTATTTAATTTCTGGACAGTTTAATAAGCATCAAAATAAATAGTTGTATATTTATTTCAGCGTAACTTTCCCCGTCTTTGATACAGGAATGATCTTCCTATTTTCATTTATTTCCCCCTGGATTTCACCTTAATTGCAATTTGTAAAAATTATTTCTTGTAAACACTAGACTACCATAGCAGGTGTTGTTTATAAGCCCCCAAATGCCCATTTTAATGATTTTATTACTTGCTTCCACAAAATAATCCATTGTATAATCAACGAAAACAAGCTTGCTTAATTTCTGGTGTTTTTAATCTCAACCTTATCTACAGTAATCATCACAGCCAGCATTAGGATGTTTTGGATCCGATATATAATCCTCGTCTTGCATACTCATTAATAAACCTACCAGGATCATACAATCATCTTCCACTCTCATTGACACCTTTACCCGGCCCGAGGCACCGGGGAAAACCTTTACCCGGGCCCCAGGGCCCGGAGAAAGTTTTTACCCGGCCCGAGGCACCGGGGAAAACCTTTACCCGGGCCCCGGGCCCGGAGAAAGTTTTTACCCGGCCCAGGCCCGGGAAAACTTTACCCGGGCCCGGAGGCCGGAGAAAGTTTTTACCGGCCCGAGGCACCGGGAAACCTTTACCCGGGCCCGGGGCCGGAGAAAGTTTTTACCCGGCCCGAGGCACCGGGGAAAACCTTTACCCGGGCCCCGGGGCCCGGAGAAAGTTTTTACCCGGCCCGAGGCACCGGGGAAAACCTTTACCCGGGCCCCGGGCCCGGAGAAAGTTTTTACCCGGCCCGAGGCACCGGGGAAAACCTTTACCCGGGCCCCGGGGCCCGGAGAAAGTTTTTACCCGGCCCGAGGCACCGGGGAAAACCTTTACCCGGGCCCCGGGGCCGGAGAAAGTTTTTACCGGCCCGAGGCACCGGGAAAACCTTACCGGGCCCGGGGCCCGGAGAAAGTTTTTACCCGGCCCGAGGCACCGGGGAAAACCTTTACCCGGGCCCCGGGGCCCGGAGAAAGTTTTTACCCGGCCCGAGGCACCGGGGAAAACCTTTACCCGGGCCCCGGGGCCCGGAGAAAGTTTTTACCCGGCCCGAGGCACCGGGGAAAACCTTTACCCGGGCCCCGGGGCCCGGAGAAAGTTTTTACCCGGCCCGAGGCACCGGGGAAAACCTTTACCCGGGCCCCGGGGCCCGGAGAAAGTTTTTACCCGGCCCGAGGCACCGGGGAAAACCTTTACCCGGGCCCCGGGGCCCGGAGAAAGTTTTTACCCGGCCCGAGGCACCGGGGAAAACCTTTACCCGGGCCCCGGGGCCCGGAGAAAGTTTTTACCCGGCCCGAGGCACCGGGGAAAACCTTTACCCGGGCCCCGGGGCCCGGAGAAAGTTTTTACCCGGCCCGAGGCACCGGGGAAAACCTTTACCCGGGCCCCGGGGCCCGGAGAAAGTTTTTACCCGGCCGAGGCACCGGGGAAAACCTTTACCCGGGCCCCGGGGCCCGGAGAAAGTTTTTACCCGGCCCGAGGCACCGGGGAAAACTTTACCGGGCCCGGGGCCGGAGAAAGTTTTTACCCGGCCGAGGCACCGGGGAAAAACCTTTACCCGGGCCCCGGGGCCCGGAGAAAGTTTTTACCCGGCCCGAGGCACCGGGGAAAACCTTTACCGGGCCCGGGGCCGGAGAAAGTTTTTACCCGGCCCGAGGCACCGGGGAAAACCTTTAGGCCGCGGGTCCAGTGAGCACGGGACTCCTGACTCTAAAGAAAAAGGTCCAGGGTTCGAGACCCTAGAGGTTTTTTTTTTTTTTTTTTTTTTGGAAATTGAAAAAAAATAAATTTTAATTAAATTTGAAATTTAATCCCAACGTAGTCTAGTCAAAAGTGTAAGAGCAGCAGTGGTCCAGTGGCAGGACTCCTGACTCTGAAGAAAAAACTTCAGGGTTCGAGACCCTGAGTTATTTTCTTTTTATTTTAGGAAATTGAAAATAAATAAAATAGAATTAAATTTGAAATTTAATCCAACGTAGTCTAGTCAAAAGTGTAAGAGCAGCAGTGGTCCAGTGGCAGGACTCCTGACTCTGAAGAAAAAGGTTCAGGGTTCGAGACCCCGGATTTTTTATTTTTTTTGGAAATTTGAAAATAACAAAATAAATTAAATTTGAAATTTAATCCGAACGTAGTCTAGTCAAAAGTGTAAGAGCAGCAGTGGTCCAGTAGCAGGACTCCAGACTCTGAAGTAAAAAGGTTCAGGGTTCGAGACCCCAGGATTTTTTTTTTTTTTTTTGGAATTGAAAATAAATAAAATAAATTAAATTTGAAATTTAATCCGAACGTAGTCCAGTCAAAAGTGTAAGAGCAGCAGTGGTCCAGTGGCAGGACTCCTGACTCTGAAGAAAAGGTTCAGGGTTCGAGACCCCGGATTTTTTATTTTTTTTGGAAATTGAAAATAAACTAAATAAAATTAAATTTGAAATTTAATCCGAAACGTAGTCTAGTCAAAAGTGTAAGAGCAGCAGTGGTCCAGTGGCAGGACTCCTGACTCTGAAGAAAAAGTTCAGGGTTCGAGACCCTAGAGTTTTTTTTTTTTTTTGGAAATTGAAATAATATAAAATATAATTAAATTTGAAATTTAATCCCAACGTAGTCTAGTCAAATGTGTAAGAGCAGCAGTGGTCCAGTGGCAGGACTCCTGACTCTGAAGAAAAAAGTTCAGGGTTCGAGACCCTGAGTTATTTTTTTTTATTTTAGGAAATTGAAAATAAATAAAATAAATTAAATTTGAAATTTAATCCCAACGTAGTCTAGTCAAAAGTGTAAGAGCAGCAGTGGTCCAGTGGCAGGACTCCTGACTCTGAAGAAAAAGGTTCAGGGTTCGAGACCCTAGAGGTTTTTTTTTTTTTTTTGGAAATTGAAAATATATAAAATAGAATTAAATTTGAAATTTAATCCAACGTAGTCTAGTCAAAGTAAGAGCAGCAGTGGTCCAGTGGCAGGACTCCTGACTCTGAAGAAAAAGGTTCAGGGTTCGAGACCCTGAGGTTTTTTTTTTTTATTTTGGAAATTGAAAAAAATAAAATTAAATTAAATTTGAAATTTAATCCCAACGTAGTCTAGTCAAAAGTGTAAGAGCAGCAGTGGTCCAGTGGCAGGACTCCTGACTCTGAAGAAAAGGTTCAGGGTTCGAGACCGAGGTTTGTTTTTTTTTTTTTTTGGAAATTGAAAATAAATAAATATAAATTAAATTTGAATTTTAATCCCAAGTAGTCTAGTCAAAAGTGTAAGAGCAGCAGTGGTCCAGTGGCAGGACTCCTGACTCTGAAGAAAAAGGTCCATGGTTCGAGACCCTAGAGGTTTTTTTTTTTTTTTTTTTTGGAAATTGAAAAAAAATAAATTAAACTAAATTTGAAATTTAATCCCAACGTAGTCTAGTCAAAAGTGTAAGAGCAGCAGTGGTCCAGTGGCAGGACTCCTGACTCTGAAGAAAAAAGTTCAGGGTTCGAGACCCTGGATTTTTTATTTTTTTTTAGAAATTGAAAATAAAAAAATAAATTAAATTTGAAATTTAATCCGAACGTAGTCTAGTCAAAAGTGTAAGAGCAGCAGTGGTCCAGTGGCAGGACTCCTGACTCTGAAGAAAAAGGTTCAGGGTTCGAGACCCCGGATTTTTTTTTTTTTTGGAAATTGAAAATAAACAAATAAAATTAAATTTGAAATTTAATCCAACGTAGTCTAGTCAAAAGTGTAAGAGCAGCAGTGGTCCAGTGGCAGGACTCCTGACTCTGAAGAAAAAGGTTCAGGGTTCGAGACCCGATTTTTTATTTTTTTGGAAATTGAAAATAAACAAATATAAATTAAATTTGAAATTTAATCCAACGTAGTCTAGTCAAAAGTGTAAGAGCAGCAGTGGTCCAGTGGCAGGACTCCTGACTCTGAAGAAAAGGTTCAGGGTTCGAGACCCGGATTTTTTTTTTTTTTTTTGGAAATTGAAAATAAAAAATAAATTAAATTTGAAATTTAATCCGAACGTAGTCTAGTCAAAAGTGTAAGAGCAGCAGTGGTCCAGTGGCAGGACTCCTGACTCTGAAGAAAAAGGTCCAGGGTTCGAGACCCTAGAGGTTTTTTTTTTTTTTTGGAAATTGAAAATAATAAAATAAAATTAAAATTTGAAATTTAATCCAACGTAGTCTAGTCAAAAGTGTAAGAGCAGCAGTGGTCCAGTGGCAGGACTCCTGACTCTGAAGAAAAAGGTCCCGGGTTCGAGACCCTGAGGGTTTTTTTTTATTTTGGAAATTGAAAATAAATAAAATTAAATTAAATTTGAAATTTAATCCAACGTAGTCTAGTCAAAAGTGTAAGAGCAGCAGTGGTCCAGTGGCAGGACTCCTGACTCTGAAGAAAAAGGTTCAGGGTTCGAGACCCAGGATTTTGTTTTAATTTTTTTTTGGAAATTGAAAAAAAATAAAAAAATTAAATTTGAATTTAATCCCAACGTAGTCTAGTCAAAAGTGTAAGAGCAGCAGTGGTCCAGTGGCAGGACTCCTGACTCTGAAGAAAAAGGTTCAGGGTTCGAGACCCTAGAGGTTTTTTTTTTTTTTTTTTTTGGAAATTGAAAATAAATAAATTTAAATTAAATTTGAAATTTAATCCCAACGTAGTCTAGTCAAAAGTGTAGAGCAGCAGTGGTCCAGTGGCAGGACTCCTGACTCTGAAGAAAAAAGTTCAGGGTTCGAGACCCTAGAGTTATTTTTTTTATTTTAGGAAATTGAAAATAAATAAAATTAAATTAAATTTGAAATTTAATTCCAACGTAGTCTAGTCAAAAGTGTAAGAGCAGCAGTGGTCCAGTGGCAGGACTCCTGACTCTGAAGAAAAGGTTCAGGGTTCGAGACCCTGGAGTTTTTTTTTTTTTTTGGAAATTGAAAATAAATAAAATTAAATTAAATTTGAAATTTAATCCGAACGTAGTCTAGTCAAAAGTGTAAGAGCAGCAGTGGTCCAGTGGCAGGACTCCTGACTTGAAGAAAAAGGTTCAGGGTTTCGAACCCTGGAGGTTTTTTTTATTTTGGAAATTGAAAATAAATAAAATTAAATTAAATTTGAAATTTAATCGAACGTAGTCTAGTCAAAAGTGTAAGAGCAGCAGTGGTCCAGGCAGGACTCCTGACTCTGAAGAAAAAGGTTCAGGGTTCGAGACCCTGGAGGTTTTTTTTTTTATTTTGGAAATTGAAAATAAATAAAATTAAATTAAATTTGAAATTTAATCCGAACGTAGTCTAGTCAAAAGTGTAAGAGCAGCAGTGGTCCAGTGCAGGACTCCTGACTTGAAGAAAAAGGTTCAGGGTTCGAGACCTGGAGGTTTTTTTTTTTTTTGGAAATTGAAAATAAAAAAAAATTAAATTTGAAATTTATCGAACGTAGTCTAGTCAAAAGTGAAAGCAGCAGTGGTCCAAGGCAGGACTCCTGACTCTGAAGAAAAAGGGGGTTCGAGACCCTGGAGGGTTTTTTTTTATTTTGGAAATTGAAAATAATAAAATTAAATTAAATTTGAAATTTAATCCGAACGTAGTCTAGTCAAAAGTGTAAGAGCAGCAGTGGTCCAGTGGCAGGACTCCTGACTCTGAAGAAAAAGGTTCAGGGTTCGAGACCCTGGAGGTTTTTTTTTTATTTTGGAAATTGAAAATAAATAAAATTAAATTAAATTTGAAATTTAATCGAACGTAGTCTAGTCAAAAGTGTAAGAGCAGCAGTGGTCCAGTGGCAGGACTCCTGACTCTGAAGAAAAAGGTTCAGGGTTCGAGACCCTGGAGGTTTTTTTTTTTTATTTTGGAAATTGAAAATAAATAAAATTAAAATTAAATTTGAAATTTAATCCGAACGTAGTCTAGTCAAAAGTGTAAGAGCAGCAGTGGTCCAGTGGCAGGACTCCTGACTCTGAAGAAAAATGTTCAGGGTTCGAGACCCTGGAGGTTTTTTTTTTTATTTGGAAATTGAAAATAAATAAAATTAAATTAAATTTGAAATTTAATCCGAACGTAGTCTAGTCAAAAGTGTAAGAGCAGCAGTGGTCCAGTGGCAGGACTCCTGACTCTGAAGAAAAATGTTCAGGGTTCGAGACCCTGGAGGTTTTTTTTTTATTTTGGAAATTGAAAATAAATAAAATTAAATTAAATTTGAAATTTAATCGAACGTAGTCTAGTCAAAAGTGTAAGAGCAGCAGTGGTCCAGTGGCAGGACTCTGACTCTGAAGAAAAAGGTTCAGGGTTCGAGACCCTGGAGTGTTTTTTTTTTTATTTTGGAAATTGAAAATAAATAAAATTAAATTAAATTTGAAATTTAATCCGAACGTAGTCTAGTCAAAAGTGTAAGAGCAGCAGTGGTCCAGTGGCAGGACTCCTGACTTCTGAAGAAAAAGGTTCAGGGTTCGAGACCTGGAGGTTTTTTTTTTTTGGAAATTGAAAATAAATAAAATTAATTAAATTTGAAATTTAAAACCGAACGTAGTCTAGTCAAAAGTGAAGAGCAGCAGTGGTCCGTGGAAGGGCTCCTGACTTTGAAAAAAAAAGTTCAGGGGTTTGAGACC